>JASDQU010013611.1:138546-171172 GCA_032191745.1 Picea mariana | reverse complement strand
TGTTGATTGCGTTGTACATAAGACCTTGTCTTTTACATCTCTCCTCTTAGTTATATTTTTAAATAGCATCATTGGAAATTTTAATGTTTTCAATTGTTGTTCCATTGAAGTAAAGAAATGTTCATATGTTTCAAACAATTAAATAAGTGACATAAATAATTATAATTTTTACCTAATTTAATTTAAGATATAATAACATATAAAAGATACAAAACTAAACATGGAAAGGCACAATTTAAGGAACATTAGCATATTAAATATAGAGCACTAGGCATGGAAAAGAGTACCATTTCCTTGTCATTGTCTATGTTACCATCCTTTATATGCAAAATGTAGCATAGTTTTCCACATGTAAAAGAAATATAGTTTATGAATATTTACATATGTGTGTGTTGTTGTTGTTGTGATGTTTGTGATAACTCACTGCTAATGCTTCCCTAGCTTGTCCAAAGTCTCCTGATTTCAAGATTTCAATATTGATTATGTGAAATCCAATTATATATAATATATTTTATATCATGTATATATCGACATTGATGTTGTGTTGAGGGGTCTGATATCCCTTTAACTCAACAACAGGAACCAAACCCGCTTAAGAGGTCAATTAGACTCGTAAGCATTTGATGAGTGGTAAGGTTCTCTAGATTTGGGATTTGGTTGTAAATTATCAATGGGATTTAATAGTGATTGATGGATATGTCTTTTCTGTGAAACCTTTCCTCAGGCTACGTAGTTATATTTTTTATTCTTTTCTAATGTTTATAACAAAAGAATGATAGAGCTTAAACTAAATGGCACAGGGAAGTTAAATTGTGTGTTGGGGGGGAGGATGGGTTTTAGGAAAACCTTTATACCTTAGCATATAGACGAAGAAGATATAAAATAATTCAAACTAGAATTAATACCATTTTGATTAGTAGACATTCAACATTGTCTGAGATAATAGTTACAGAAAGAAAATATACACATCACAAGAATTTAGTGCAAGAAAAGTAATTTTCAATGCTCTATTATCAATGACAGGTTAACACAACCGATTTGTACTCATCAACTAGAATAAAAGAACTGTTACAACATTATAAGATAACTTTAAATAACAGATACGACAACTCTTACTCAATACAACAATAAATATTGAATCTGAAGATAGAGATAATCCCCCTTGGTCCAATCACATTCATGCCTCAGATGAAAGAAGTGTATTTGGTTCTAAACATAACTTCTTAATTAAAATAACTTGCACATAAATAGTTCTCTTACAAAATTTCAGAAAAAGTCTTTCTCTCCAAAAGTATCGATCCTTGGTCCAAATTTGATGCCCTTATTTATAAAAATAACTAGTAAAAATAGCTACTAAAGTTTTTTTGAGTTAAAAAAACGCCACGTGGTGGAATTTATCTATCTATTCTCTTTGGATCATCTAGTGGTTTTACTGAAGTGTATTTTTCCTCTCGTACTCTCACCGCTTGAGGAATAGATCTTCACATGTATTTGCATATGGGAACCTGTGCTGATCCATCGGAGAGGGGAGGACCTTTTTTATCTCTATGGATCGTTCCTTGTACTTGATTAGCTTGACACTTAAGTGTTTTAGGAAGGAAAGAGATTTAATCAAAGGTTCCATAAACTTCTTCACTTAACCTGAGATCATTCTTGAAATATGCAAAATCTTCACTTCCCATGCCAGGTATTTCTCTTCATGTTGTTTAACTATGTCGTGCAAATCGACGAAATCCTCTGGTGGACCAAACTCTGGGAGGTCAATTTTACTCTTTTCCTTATTGATTTTCTCCCAAATTTTCTCACATTCTCCCCATATTTCCAACATTTTCCACTGAGATTCCTAGACCATGCTAAGCCAATGTTCAACTTCCTTCCTTATTCGGGCGATGCTGCTATCCATCAACACTCAGATGCCATCCTCTTATGTATCTCGACCCTTTTTCACTTCACTGATGTAGTCTATCTGTTCTAAGGATTGTTGTTTGTTTTCATAACATCATTGCATGTATTTAAAGGCTTCCATCCCCATGAGGGTATCTTCTTGGAAATCAGGTATGTGAGCGATGAAGAGATCTCTTTTACTTGTGAATTGTGCATACATTTCTCATAAATCACACTGCAAGAGTACCACCACTTATGTTGAATTTTGGTATTACTCTGCTTGATGTCATATATGGTCTAGTTCTTTCTTCATGGCAGCCACCTCCCTTTCATCCATTTTCTCCCTGTATAAAGTAGCATCAGTTATGTTTCCTCGATTAGCTCAATCATCTTATCACTTTCTATATCAAAAATAATTTCCTCTATGGTTATGAAAAGCGTGCTATCGAGCATGAGCTTCATTTTATTGATTGTTCTTCTCATCGCAACTTTCCTTTTCTGTCATAAGAAATTTCCTATATATCGACAACTTCATCTACTGGTTAAGGAATCTATTGATTTTCCTAGGACAGAGTACTGCCTAGGATTCTTGCCTTATAGAGATGTTCCATGGAAGGTTCTTTTAATTCCTTAGAAGGGGAGGTTTATGTATGCTCTGGTGATTTGTCCTTCTACTGGTCATCGTCGGTTGATGAAGTATTCTTCCTAGCTGGGGAAGTAGGCGAAGGATTGACATTAGCTAGGAGTTAAACCATTGAGATGTCGATTTATGGCTCCCCTATTCCTTCTTCTTATTCATGTACATCCAAGCCATTCATAGTGTTGTCACCCTGAGGCTATCTTCCTGGCTGATTGGGAAAAATAGTGTCAAGAGTGTTCCTAGACTCATGGTTTCCTTCCTGGGGATTTGGGATCAAAACATCGGAAGCTAGAGAATATGTTTCCCCTAGATCCTCCTCTTGTGTGATTGGTATTGGGGTTATGCATGAAGATTTTGAACCTTCTTCATCGTCATATATGGTGATTAAATCTATGAGGACATTAGGCATACCCGTCCTGCTTGCTTCTCTTGTTGTCCTTTGTTGAGTTGTAGTAGTCACTCGTGATCCCACTTGTGGTGACATAGGGTTGGGGTTTTATTGATCATAAGTCTCCTCTAGTGGAATTGTCTCCGAGCCATTTAACTCTTCCTCACGATTGCTTGTATCATTCGGGGTAATCCTCAAGGGTTCTATCAAAGGATTAAGTGGGGGATCTTCCCCTAATATTTGCATAAATCATTGGGCTTCTTCCAGTAACAATATTCCCCTCCTTCATTCCTATGTTACTTCTATTGTTCTGTTCTCTTATGTTACCCTGAGGGATTCTTGAGTTCTATGCTCTATTGTTTCAACTTACTCATCCATAGACATTTCTTTGAATTTGGTCATGTTTGGGTTAGCCCTTCTATGCAGCACTTTCTCCCAGCCCTAGGTGCCCTCAATAAATATATCATGTTCGAAGATATCATGAGCATATGGCCATAATGAGGACACCTGTGACGCATGCTGGAGTACCAAGAATTTTGGATGATTCTTGCAAAAAAGACCTGTGGAGAATCGATAATCAAGTTGACTTAATCCATCTTATTTCTCCTATGCAATGTATTTTACCATGTAAAAACCGATATCAAAACCATAGGGTATGAATGCCCTCTTCTTGTCTCTTACCAGGGAGGCATTATAGCCTTGCATAATGGTCTGGTAACAAATTTATCCCAAAATAAGATGGTTCAAGACATGAACAAGTAGTAGGTGTGGTGTGTCATTTCCCCGAACACTTTGATATAAGTGCTTGTTTCTTCAAAATACTAGTTGCCTGATTTTGAAATCACCTTTTTGGCTACCACTGAAAACCTTGGGCATTTGTTTTTTAATATGATGAAGTGCACTCAGACTACAAAAATGTTTCTTGTGTAGATTACTTCCAACAAGTATGATGACATGTGGAAAACTGACATTTCTCCATTATTTGGTGTCTAGGCATGTAGGATGTTGGTGCTTAGCTGTTTTGAAATGATGTCTCCCCAATTGAAAATACTTCTAGAGATTGCCACCATATATTCCAAGGGAATCCATGCTTATGAAAACTTAGAGCAATCATTATCCCCATACAATCGACATATCAAACCCATTAAGTAAATATAAGGATCTCTGAGGTTTTTCGTGTTGTACCGGTCGTTGCTCATGTTCGTGAAATTCTTGTCTTCTTTCCACCATAAGGGAAGTAACCTGCCAGTGTCATGGAACTCATAAAATTTGACCACAAACTCTTTATTTAGTCTCTCCTTTGGGTCTCTGAGTTTGTAGTATTTTTGTACCTCTACTGGAATAAAACCACCAACACACTCTCTCTATTCATTATTGACTATGCATTTCATCGCGTCTATGTGGTCAATTATCCACCATAGGATTTCGATGCAGGGAAAAACTAGGGTCCGACAGGATACCATATTTAGATGTGATCTCTTGATGTTTGGGAAAACCTGGTCATCCAATATCCTAACGTTCGGGTCGCTATGAGGTGTAAACTCCAGGTAATATTCCTGATTGATTTTGTTGAAACATATCCCCAATGTGGGAGCATTACTTTATATCCAGTGGTTGGGTAAAATTAATTTTGGTGGAACTACGGATAACTGATTTTGTCTTTGAGACAAAATCAAGCTCCCTTGCAGCGCCTAGTGTATACCCTTCACCGATTTCCGCTTCTTTTATTTTTGGCGTTCTTGGTGAGCGCTTGGTCGTTGGATTTCTTGGAGGAATTTTCCTGCAAAAAATAAAACATTATAGTGAGCATCCAACCAACATTGACAAGTGTTATTTATACAATGGTTAGTGTAGAACTGATAAAGACAATGGTTACCTCTTCCTTGCAAGAGATTAACCTGGTATTACTGGTAATCAAAGTCAGAGAGTGGGCTGTAAGCTCCTTGATGCTTTTTTTTCCCTCACTTCTTCATCTACTTTGGGAGATAAATGATTTGTGAACAAAATACGATTCTTGGGCATAAAGCTTGCAAATTTAAACATAAATGATACCTACCTGGTCGTGTCAAGTCTTAAATGCAGGAGTGTAAATGTATTCTAGACAATCTACCACAGAATATGCACCATGCTTAATATTAAATGCAATGTCGGCTGGTGGTGCAGGAGCGTATTATTCTATAGTTCATTGGTGAATTCAAATTTCAATGGTTGGCCGGCGCGTGACATTGTGGTGTAGGTTGCGTGAAAATTTAATTTGTCTATCAAATCACAAAAATTTGTCTCATCTCAGCTGAAGGTGTCCTATTGAATTACCAAGCCTTTTTGCATTTACAAGAAACTACTATAATCGATATTGGGGATATGGAAGGATCGCAAATCAACCATGGTTTTCGACATCGGCATATACAGGTTCGAACTAAATCTAGGATTTCAGTGTTCTAGCGATCATTCGATAGTTAATGAGCATTTCAACTTCATCATATTGTATTTGACTATGTTTTGTTTCCACCTCTATGTAAAAGTTTCGATGGCGACCCAAAAATTTCCCCAAGGTGCTGACATGGACGTGTTGACATGGAGATATAGATATGGAACGGGGAACATCAAAAGATGACGTGGGTAATACCTGACCAATAAGGATTGCATACGCGGAAAAACATGTGGCGATTGATTTGACCCTTGGGGTGTGAGAACTATTTCTTTTCGGCGTTGGTGATTTTATTTTTGACACAGGTTATCGTTCTGATTCTCCCTCTTCGCTGAAGCTGAAAATATGTCAAAGACAGACCATCGACTATTGTTGATGCCTATGTTGACAATTTACCTTTCAGATTTTTTCGATGCCAACGGTACATCGACGATTTTAGAAAACGTTTTTGTAGGACATAATCAATGATTAGAGCACCGTTTCTCCCATTTTTCCAATGTCAATGGTATATAGGTGATTGATGATTGAGGATTATCATTTTTATGAGGAAATTTTTCCTCTCGTATTTCGTTGATGCCAATGATGGGCGCATGGCTCAAATTTTAAAATGCGTACACTTAGTCTAAATGTCAAGTTTACTTAGAGAAAAGGTCAATTTGTTCCACAATTCCAAACTAAACTGAATGTGATCGATGATAAAACATAACGACAGAAAAAACCCATTGATCCCTACACAACTTACTAAATTCAGAAAATACAAAGTGGTACCCAAAAGAAAAAATTCACAAAAGATTTTAGGGTTTGTTGAGTGCTCAACAAATGGCGATTCTTTGGGCGAAAAAAAAATATATGCTCCTTCCCTCGTTCTTAGCCTATGCAATTTGGTTGAGAAACCATCTGTATTTATTATATTCTTTCTCAACATAACATTTTATATCAATGTGTACACAAGTTCCTGGGTTCGCAAATCTGGATCTGCCTACAGGGTTTAGCTCTTCCACCCTCTATTCTTTTAACCTCAATCCATGTCTTTTCTAGACAAGATTCAGGTAGGGAATCCATTGGTGCAAGTCTATTTAGCTATAATTCATTTCTTACAGTGTTTCTCCGCTACCATCAAGGGTCCATAGCCCCGACATAGTCACCCCGACATCATAGACTTTTCTCTGCTGCCAGTGAGCATCCATAGCCCCGACAGAGTTATCTACATACCCTCTTGAAATTTACACTCTTTTTATGGATTGTCTTTTTCTAGCATAAATACCTAGAGCGAGTCAGAGAGGAGGACATATGTTTCTTAAAAAGGTGAAATTGTTAGGGTGGACATTTCCCTGGCTTTTTATTCGAGGTACATGTGATTATTTTTAGCTAGCCATATTTCCTTTCATCTTTACCACGCCCCTAGGCAGATATTTCATTGCTTCTGCATGTGTATGCTTACAAAGAAAAATATGATTTTGAAAATTTTTGCTTGCCCAACATCTCTTCTTTTTCATATAAGTGTAGGTAAGGAGCAGAGTCTGCTTCACCATATCTATTAAATTCAACCATTGCTTCACGAAGCACAACTTAATTAAAATAAAATAACAAGAAAAAGAGAGAAATAAAAAGGAGTTCGAAGACGGTCTTCCCTAAACCCACACACGGATCCTAATCAAAATGTATGATAAAAAAGAAATGGAAACTCAAACAAAGCATCAAAAGACACATGCGTTTTATTATTATTATTTATTATTATGAGAAGTATTGTTTTAAGGCATGGCCATTCACCAGGAGTGTGTTGGATTCCCCCCTCAGATTTTTCAACCAGTATGTTCTATCCCCAATCTTCTCGACCACCTGGATAAGTATGAGCCATAGATTTTCGAACTTTGAGTGTTTTCCTTTGGAATTGTTTGCTTTATCCCACTTCAAGACTACGTCTCCTACCTCGAATTTTTTTTCTTTGGCCTTATGTTTGTCGAACCATATTTTAACTACCTTTTGATGAGCGATAAACTTATCTTTATCCTTTTCTCTTTTTTCATCTAGCATGAGAAGGGTATCAATCCTTTGTTGTAGAACAGATGAGGGTTGACCTCTTGATTCCTAGGAAAGATGTAAAGATGGAAGGTACAATCTGTTTGGAAGAATGACTTCTTTCCCATATACTAGAAAGTACATAGAGTTTCCTATACCTTCTTTAGGTGTTACTCTATCAACCCATAGGGAATTAAGAAGTGAATTATGCCAATTCCTCTGATTTCAACAACTGTATTTTTTAAAATTCTCACCAGGTTTTTATTAGTTGAATCTGCTACCCCATTCTCTTACGGATAGTAGTTTTCAAAGTATCTTATTATGATCCCCTTATCAAGGGATAATTTTGTCAAGCGTGTGGAAGAAAAGTAGGAATCATTGTAAAAAACGAGGATGAAGGGTAATCCCAACCTTGTTATTAATTGTTGTTCTAAAAATTGTATTACTACCTTTTCATTAACGTTCATGAGAGGGATAGCCTCCGTCCATCTCATGAAATAATATGTGGCAGTCAAGATATATTTATGTTGTTTCAAAGAATTGGAGTAATTTATCCTATGACGTTTATTCCCTATTGTTCGAATGGTTTGGATATGCTCACTGGATGGAGTGGAACAACTACCCTCTTTTCTCTACCAACACTCAACTGACAAGATTTACATTTCCTAGCGTATGCTTGAGTGTCCCTAAACAGAGTAGACCAATAATAACCAACCATTAATATTTTTTGAGCCATGATTTCTCTTGCAAAATGTCCACTCGCTGGATTGTCATGGAGCTCTCTTAGTACTCTTTCTACATAATTGTGTTCGAGACACCTAAGGAGCACTCCATCATACATTACACGAAAAAGAACTGAATTTATGAGGTGATATTTAGCATATTTTAAACTGAGGGCTCTCCTTTCTCTAGGGTTTAGGTTTTCCAGACAAGTTCCATGATGCAGGAGATAAGACAAGTTTCCATACTAGGATTTTTGCCTGTGAGGTATGTATAAGGCTTCGGTGCACCATAATGACAACTCCTTTTCCCAACCAAAGTCTTCTGCGTTGATAAGATCTTGGGCCTCAGTAGCCAATCTACACATCCTTGACCCTTGACTATTTTGGCAGGTTTTATGTACAGATAAAATCCCTGAATGATTGCCATCCAATTTCCCCTCCTTTCTCCCATTTCTTGTTGGGTGAACAAATATCTAATTGTGGGGTGAGGGACTATGACTTTAGTGTGATTCTTTAAGATACATGATCTGAAATGTTTGACTACTTTATAAACTACGTAAGCGTGTTTGTCTATAGCCAGATAGTTCAGTTCGACTCCTTGAAGGTTAGTGCTCATAAATGATACTGATGCCTCATTTTTTTCACCATCCTTCTGGGTAAGTACTATGACCAAGGATTGGTCAGAAGGAAAGGTATAAAGGAAAAAAAAAATATTGTTGAAATCAGGGCTTCATAGTACTGGTGCTTGGGATATTGCAGTTTTGATGTTGTTAAAATATCCTTTCCTTGCTTCATCCCATTTAAAATTTGCATCTTTGTGAATCATTTTTTGTAAATGTTTAATAGTTTCAGGGAAGTCAGGAGTAATTTTTTTCACAAATTTGATTTTCCCAAAAAAGGATTGCATGGCCTTTTTATTGCGAGGCAAGGGAAGTTGAGATATCGCTTTTATCCACTCAGGGTCGATGCTAATTCCTCCTTGAGATATTATATGACCTAATAATTTTCCTTCCTCTACACCAAATATTGTTTTCTTAGGGTTCAAAGATATTCCATAGTTCGTACACCTTTCAAAGGTCTGAGTCAAATGTTGAATGTGGTCTTCCTTGTTTTTTTAGTATATTGTTACGTCATCTAAATAGACCACTACACACTTGTTCATTAATCCCCAAAAATATGCATACATGGCCCTCTAAAAGGTCACCCCTACGTTAATCAGAATGAAGTGCATGCATTTATAAGAAAAATTTCCCCACTTGGTTCGAAAGGTAGTTTTTAATCGATCGTGTTCCGAAACCAGGACTAGGTTATATTCTGAGAAACTGTCTAAGAGGGAAAAAAATTTAGAGCTGGATATTTTCTGTAGCTGTTCCATGGGTGGGACTAGATATTTATCCTTTTCTGATGCTCTGTTAAGGTTTCTAAAATCTACACACAGATGGATCTCCCTCGAATTCTTTCTGACGGGCACGAGATTGGCCAGCCAAGAAAAGTGTCTTACGTGAAAGATAATCTTGGCATCTAATAATTTCTTCATCTCTTGATACATTAGAGATTCCAAAGATGGGTGGTACTTCCTAAGATTTTTTTGGAAGGGTTTCACTCCAGACTTTAGCAGGATTGTGTGTTGGATAATGTGAGTATCATAAGTTTTCAATTCTCGGTAGGACCAAGAAAATACATCTTGATATTATTCAATGAGTTTGAGATAAGATTTCCTATCTTCTTTGGACATTGTCTTACCTAAATTGACATTATTGGGGTTCTCGAGGGTTCTTGGGTTTATAGTTTCATATATAGGACATGATCTCTCTATTTTTTCATTCCTTGGCCCTCTAAATCTTTCCGTTAGGTCGAAAAGGTTATCCATATTGGCCACTCCTTTTGGTATCATGTGAAATTTTGGTTTTTCATCAGAGTGATATGTTCCCTTCTTCTATTTTTTGATATTTGATTCTGTTAGTAGTTCTTGGAATATTTCATCATCAATGGACAAATTCCTAAAATTCTCCTGATTACTCAAGAAATATACTATATGTTCATCCCCTTCAAAGACTTTCCAATTAGAAATGTTGTTAGGTACTGATGGTTTGTAGAGAAGTTCTACTACAAACCTTGAGCCTTCATAGTCTTCTAAAGTAGATAATATTGAGGCCGTAGTGGCTAGAGAGACATCAAGGGTATTTTTCATCCTGGGAACAACATAGTTGTTGAAGGCCTCAAAATTGACTATTAGTCTGTGCACCACTTGTTGGTAATCTCTTAAGTGAGGTGAATTGCAATGGATAGTATTCTTCAGTTTCCTAACGATAATTTTAGAGTCTCCAAAAACTTTCAATTCCTTGAAGTTTAGGTTGATGGCCTTCTTTAGTCCTTGGACTATAACTTCATATTCAACAATGTTATTAGTCCATTCAAATTCTAATTTGTAGGATAAGAAGTTTCATTTTCCTTTTGGGTCAATGAGGATAAACCGTACTCTTGACCCCTCTTCTGATTTAGAACCATCAAAGCACAACATCCAAATTTGTGGGGGGGAATTACTAACTTCTTCAGGCCTAGCCATTTTTTCACTTTTAACCTCCTTATTTGTTACTTCAGTTGAAGAATCCTAAAAGAGAATGATTTCTTCTATGGATTATAGTAAGTCTACTTGAAAAATCATTTCAAATGTTTTTGCACAAGGTATGTCAGACATGCGAGGGGCGAAATTATTGAAATATGAATCACAAGAGTAGTTTCCTAACACAATGAACTATGTTGACGAGGGTTCATTTGGGGTCTCTAAATTAGTGAAGGTATGTTTGGGGTATCTTTCTCTATTGATCTCAATCATGTTTGGATGTCCTTTTAATGGCAACCAGAGGTGATCCCAATCTTTACTAAAGTATTTGTTTAATTTCTCGGCCAAGTAGCAGTCCATAGGCCTCTGGGATTTATACTATGATTATGTCAATTATTTGAACAAATTTGGGGTTTGTAGCAATTTTGATCATGACATATTTCAGATCCCCAATGAAATTTATTTGAGTCCTATCTAGTTGTGTAATGTGTTTATCAATTTTGAGTGGGGTTGGGTTCAATTTCTTGCAGATTGACAATGGAATGACATTTGAAAATGCCCCTAAATCGACTAGGAAATTATGTAGATTTCTATTGAAAACCTAAAACGTCAAAAGTAAAGGAGGAACAAAAGACCTTCCTCTTTTTTCTAAAGAACAAGCATTCACACTTGGCTTATTTGATAAATTTGTAGGAGATCGGACCTCACTTTGATCAGTGTTTGTCATAGGAGTATCTATTGATTTTAAGGCCTATAACAGAAAATTCTTTTGTTGAGGGATCATACACATGTCCATGACTGACACATTGGCCTTCATATTGTTCAAGTATTTCACCACATTGTACTCTAGATGAATATCTTCCTGTGTGTGTATGTTTGTGGGATTTGTTTTGAGAAGAAAATAGGGGTTTGGGGCGATCAACCGCTTGATTAAATCCTCGAGATAATTGAGTGGTGGTGGGATTACTTTGGATAGGTTGACTTTTACTATGCATTTGTCTAGCCATAATTTCAGTTGGAGATCCTTGCACATCAATGACGTCATTGAAAGGTATCAGGTGACCGAAATCCCATATTAACATGGCAATCCCTTCAGAAGGTTCTTGAATTTCTTGATCGGTAACACCTATTGTTGAGCCACTGGGTTGTTCTGTTAGAGAGAATTCATCTAGGAATTTATTATCCATTAGATTCATATCATGCACCCATTGGGGGAAGTCCCTTTCTGAATGGTTTTCTTGATGGTACGTGCAAAAGGAGTCAAATGCTATGTTCCCTAAGTCAATGTTTATGTTAGTTGGGGGAGGTTCTATAGCTTTGAAGGGCGGATTTATTTTAAAAAAAGGTTTATAAGGTATTTGATTTTGGTTTCCTTACCCAACACTCCTTTTCATATCTATGATCTCGTTGGAGATATTTTTGATCATATGTTGCAAGTTTTCTATATCCCCTCCCTATTTCTCAGGACCTTGTTTTGTTTGTTTTCCCAGGGGTCTTGTTAAAAAAATTCCTCTCTTAGGTAGAGGTTAGGTTTCCTTTTTTATTAGTGAGATCTGACCTTCTTTGCACCCTTTCATTTGGAATTCAATCGTTTTAGCTTCTTTGAAATTTTTGGCTAGAGTATGTTTGGCAACCCTTTTTACGAACGTGGAAATAGAAGTTGGGAGAGCTTTAGCATATACTTCAATTTGCAACTCCTGGGTAGGTTTAGCCTCGAGTTGGAATGTGTTCAAAATGGTGGTGAAAATTTGGTTGAAATCGTTAACCTTTTCTTTTGGAATCATAGTGGTGGTCAAAATTTCAGCCATTAAAGCTCTTGTAGTAGTTTCTTTGGAAAATTTGTCCAAGAAATACTTTTGAAACTTTGTTTACCTAGTTATGGAACCAACTGGAAGGTTGAAATACCAAGTTGAGGCTAAATTTTCAAAGGTATAAGGAAAAACTATTCACACTAAATCTTCGTCTTTCACATTCATCAACCTTATAGATAATATGAACTTCTTAATATGTTCCTTAGGCAATCTGAATGTTTTAGGGTCAAATTTAGGAAGTAATTTTTCTGGATGTCTAGGTAGGTTATGCACCTATCCTGGGATTGCTAAAGCATCTCTGGCCAACCATGATTGATTGTACCTAGGTGGTATCCCCTTTCTCCATTGTTATCATTATTATCCTCCATGTCTTCTGATTCAGAACCTGAGCAATCTGAGTTAGACCCTTCCTCTTCAGATTCAAAATCATCAGGTTCAGAGTAATTACTAGCTGATGTTTCGGGTATCAGATTAAGGGATTGTTCGATTTATGTGAGGTAAAAATATATCAAGTCTTCTACCGTGTAAACAAATACCTGGTCATGGGTGTCAACAATTGGTATGCTTATTTTTTTTCTTCGAGGAAGTAAAGGAGCTAGAGGTAATTATCTAATCTGTCAGGCGTAAGCTCTAGTGATTCATCTAAACTTATTTAACTCTTCATGGCGAAGAGCATAAGGTATTTAAGGGTACAAGTGTTATTCCTCTTCGTGTTGAGGTGTGTTACTTGTATTGGGAGTACTCTCTGTATGTGGGATGTCTTGAGAGTGACTCTCCATGCATGTGGGATGTTTTGAATCTATAGGATTTGCGGAATATTTTATCATAAATATTATTATTCATGAATTCGTTCAGGCCCTCCTTCTAGTGCCAATTATGTTGAGGGTTCTTAGATCCATTTAAATCAATACTAGGAACCAAACCCTCTTAAGAGGCCCAATTAGACTTGTAAGTGTTTGATGAGTGGTAAGGTTCTCCAGATTCGTGATCTGGCTGGAAATTATCGATGGGCTTTAATAGTGATTGATGGATATGTATTTTCTATGAAACCTTTCCTTAGGATATGTAGTTCTCTTTTTGATTATTTTTTAATATTTATAACAAAAGAATGATAGAGCTTAAACTAAATGGTAGAGGGAAGTTAAATTGTGTGTTGGGGGGAAGTTTGGGTTTTAGGATAACCTTTATACCTTAGCATGCAAACGAACAAGATCTAAACTACTTCAAACTAGCATTAATACAATTTTGATTAGTAGACATTCAACATTGTCTGAGATAACACTTACAGAAATAAAATATACATGTGACATGAAGTTAGTGCAAGAAAAGTAATTTTCAATGCTCTATTATCAATAACAGGTTAACATAATCGATTTCTACTCATCAACTAGAATAAAAGAATTGTTACAACATTATAAGATAACTTTAAATAAAAAATACAACAACTCTTAGTCAATAAAACAACAAATATTGAATCTGAAGAAAAAGATAATCCCCCTTGGTCCAATCACATTCACGCCTCAGATGAAAGAAGTGTCTTTGGTTCTAAACATAACTTCTTAATTAAAATAACTTGCACATAATAGTTCTCTTACAAAATTAAAAAAAAAAATATTTCTCTCCAAAACCATTGACCCTTGTGTTGTTGGACTAATCGGTAAGTGCTGACACAAACAGATCTCCCTAGTTCCACCCAGAACTAGAACAAAACAGAACATAATATAAGACTTTCCCTAGGCTTTAACTATTGAGTTTACTAGCTAACAAGAGATGGAAAACATACCTTTTAAATGTCGTTCCCTCTTGTCATTTCCATCCTCTCTCCCTTCCAATGCTCTTGCAATATTGAATCTTCAAAGAAACACAATCCAACAAAGTGAAAGCAATAAAGTGTACTCAACAAGAACCTATGTATGTGATCAAGGAATCATACAATAAAACAAGAATGATTTTATGGGAATGAAACATATCGATGTATCATATTAAATTGAAAGTGGAGAATACAACCAAAGACTTGATGTTGCAAGGTCCCCTTTCAATGTCCCTTTTCTCACACACACACACCTTTTCTCCAAAGCCTTTGGATGAATAAGATCCACCATGTAGCTTGTAGAACTAAAGCAAATCTCTCAAGAATAATCTGAAGTAGAACTCTCCATACAAATCTTAGCCTATTCAACCTTAGCCTTTTCCATAAGAGATCCTCCTTTATATAGGATGAAAGAAGGATGGATGAGGATATTAGGATGATCCCACCAAATAAGAGAAGCTAGTAAGATCCAAACCATTCAGAGGCCACCCCATATTCTAGAAGATTCCCTTCTAGAACATTCATGAAGTTTGACTTTTCCTTAGATTTCAACATCATCGCACCCTATGTATATGGAAGCCTGAAGAGACGTCACAATCCATATCTAGAGAAGGATGCGATGATCAGGCATCGTCTCACCCCATACATATTGCAGAGTGCAACGACCTTCCTTAATATGGTTTTTGTGAAAGGAAAGCAAGTCATTTTTCTCATGGAGAAAGACTCTTTTATCTTTTCAAGGAACACGAACACATGTTGTCAGTGGATCACTAGGGTGACCAAAATAATGTGTAACAAAATTACCCCAAAGTATGAAGCTAGAAATCATGAAAACTGAAATACTTTGTAGAATCTGTGTGTCGAACAAGGAGCATTGATCGAGAACCTGCAAACAATCAAGCATCTGCATAATAATATACCATTGTCTGAGGTAGGAATTCCCATACTCAAATTGTAAATGTATTTAAATGTCAAGTGAGTCATGGCCACTAAATATACATTGTGGATCCATGTCATCATGAATCGATATAGCCACCAAGGACACACTATGGATCTATGCGCTAAAGAATTCAAAATTCAGACATAGCCACGAGACATACACAGTGGATCTATGTGTCAGTACTAATTCATGAATACTTCGTCGTAACCTAGATCAAAATGATGAGATCTAGGATCTTCATTTCCATCATCCTTAAGTATGAATCTAACCATGTGATTACAAGTTTTGAATTCGAACATGGCAGAAACCACTTGATTATTGGTCATTAATGAAAACTGTTAACAAGTGCGAGGGAAATCACCATTGATGTCAATGAATCCCAAGGTACCCTAGTACAATCCAAGGAATGTGAATAAATGAGATGAAGTTGAACACTGGATGGAATCTCCCAATCATGGGTCAATGATGTGAACCCACTGTTGAAAGTGAAGAAACCTATCATTGAGGCTTGCAGGTTATAAGGTACTAAATGATTTCTAGGTCTTGTTACTGGATAATGTGTTGAAGTTGACAAGAAAAGACTTTTCATAGGAGGGCCTTGATGTATCCCCCATCAATGACACAAAATAAGTAACATATTTGAAGTAGATCGGAGTATGAAGTGATTTAGAACTAACTCAGGGAAGGCCGACATGGTAGAAAATTTATAACTACAGATGGTCAACTCGATGGAGGGCATGTTTAGGTTAGACTTCTATTGAACATATGAATGACACGGCAATGGTATTGGTAGCATTGACTCAAGGAGGACCCAACATATGAACTTGTAGATGGTCAAACGAGAGACAAATGGATTTTCCAACCTGGACATAATGATGAAGGGGGTGTCATGTTCAAGAGAAACTATTATTGCCACTAACACGAATACAGAGACACGTTTCTTTCCCAATTTCCCCCACACCATTTCTGGCGAGTGCCTCTTTAGTTTTACGCAATATTGAGGAGGATAACATATGCTTGTTCTCATCCTTCGAACGAGTCCCTCGGATATGTTTAACGAAACCTAAGAAGGAGTGGTTCAGTCCCATATGGGTCTTTCGATGTTTTTTTAATGAGTCCAAGGAAAGAAAACTCATGGGTTTTTCAATTTTAGAGAGTTTGAAAAACACTTAAAGAGAACTCCAATAGGTCGTTTTTCATAATTTAGTTTGACGAGACCAAAAAGGAGATAACCTACCACTCATCATACATTTTCTTCGAATACTTTTACGAGCGTGAAAAGAATAAAGTCACTCGACAATCTTTTGATGTTTAGAGAGTCTGAAAAGAGCTTAAAGGGAACTCCAAGGGTTTTACTTTTTCGTATAACCTTTACGAGTCTGAAAAAGTGATAAAGTATACTCAGTTACATTCTCATTGATTCACGAGCACGAGAAAGATTGAAGACTAAGCTCGAGGTTTTTTTCATAAAAAACCCTTAAAGGATCTATACATGTGACAAATATATAAAAACAAACCAAAAAGTGGACCCTTGTTCCAACGTTTCACCTCTAGACTTTTTCAATCTACGAAAATAAACCACTTGTAAAGTTGTTAGGACTTTAAGGTTTTGATAAAGCATAAAAATAATATAAAATACAAATGAAAAGTAATAAAAATGAATAAAATAGGTAAAAAACCACATTTTACCATTTTATTTGTAACTTTGCCCAAACATTGCTCCAAAGACCTTTTTTCACCTCGATTTTCAATTGTTGATTTCAGAGTGCACAGGAGATAATTTCGCGAATCGTCTCCGGTAAAGAGGTAATATCCTTCTCCTTCATCTTTGCATGGTTTTAAAATTGATTTTCATTGGTTCAATTTATGTTTTGGGTTGATTTTTTTGGGGTTACCCATGCGTTGAGGTCGTCGCAGGTGCCCTATATCGGGACCTACGATGATAAAGGATCATCGCAGGTGACCCTAAAGATGGGGGGGTGATGACCTCTCTCTGTGCAAATGCAGTGGCCTGTGACGACCGCAGCCCAAAATTTTAAAAGATGAACCCAACATGTAAAAAAAACACAGGAAAGAAGTTTATGCTTCTAACATCATATTATGGTCCCTTGGCAGGTTTTCCTTGGTTAAGATATTGGAGTGGCATGAATGAGAGAATGAAATGGAAGATTAATTTGTTGGGAATGACCCGGGAATAGTGATGTCCCTTCGGTAGTGTGGGCTACTAAAATTTCAATATTTAGGGCATGAGGGCCCAGTTGAGACTACTTGAGTACTTGGTTCACATGTGGGATGTGGATGAGCAGGAATTTCATGTGGGTGCCCACACACTCACCATATATATCAAGGATATATACTTCCTCTTAGGACTATTTCACTGTGGTTCACGGGTGACACTTAAAGGTATCATGGGTGGCAGTGATCCTATGAACTACTATGTCCGCCATGATTGTGTGTCGGGCACCGAGAAACATAGCGGTAAGGTCACTATCATGGATGTCCGCAATTTAGGGACTATCCTCTATACTATTACTCACATGGTATGGACTGCAACTCCCCACATGGATTTGCGGAGCCATTTTAAGTATGCATTGGAGTGTTTGGAGCCCCAAGTCTTCAACTAGTGCAAAGGGGTCCTAAAAAGCATGAAGAAAAAAATTACCAAGTGTGGAAGTGGTGGGTTGAAGCAATTTGGATATGGGTCTGTTTTGGTATCCTTCTTCCTAGAAAGGGTCCTAGTCTTATGCTTGTAGGTAGAGTGGGGTATACCTGCTCCACAGGATCCAAGGATGAAGAGGTGGGTATATCTCATGGCCCGACATGGAGGCAGTCACATTGTAAGGTATAACGATGTCTTCTTCGAATGGATAAGAACTAAAATGCTCATGGTTGATGATTATGCATACGTTGGGTTAGATTTATGTGGAGATCTGGACCTAGCTATTCCCGAAGGTTCCCAATGGGGGGACATAGGTAAGAAGGAAATTTTGTTTATATAATTTTTTTGTTCCTTTTAATGATATAAAATGTTTTTTGTGTTTTATAAGTCTAAAGACTAATCAAAATCTCTCCAACAATGCATATGTGGGACCTCATCATCTGCCAAGATGATCCCCTATCTAGAGGTGAGGAGAAAGAGGTGTCGTAGCCGGAGTAGTTGCTACCGATCTCGAGGACATAGAGAAAAACTTGGAGGTAATCACTATGAATGTCCTTGATGCCACTATAGATGATATTCCTAGACATTACCAAAGCCACATAGTGGGCGTGTCTGCATCCATCGTTCGACTGTTGCATAGAGTAGCACGGGAAGTCTCTTGTTAGTGAGAAACATCCGTGATGCTTGTTGTATATGAAGCCATGTGCTTCACGTTTTGACATTTTGGTCTTCGAACAAAAACACTTTTTGTAAACTCTTATCGTTATATATATAAGGCTTCTACTGACTTACTTGTTTTATGTACAAAATGTGATTGGATTTTATAAGTGTCTCAAATGTTTGTCTAACACATAATTATCTAATGCATCTATTAATGTATTTAGACATCTAGGAATGAGTTGATATTCAATGTAATCAAAATAATGTTCGAAGAGGAGAATTCATAAATATACCCTTAAAAAAGTAGGACTCCAGATGGAATAAACATTACTCAGTTGCAGTAATACTAACTATGAATCGAGTCGTACAATAATATGACGAATTCCAAGTGAGATGACGTCAGTTAATAACTCGATAAATGCATTGTATTCCATGATATTGTTAGTTGCACGACCAAGGAAAACACCATGTAGACTGATTAACTCATCTATAGGTGCATATATTTCCCAAGAAGCAGACGCTAATTTATGAGTACTGCGATTAGCACCATCAACAAAGCCAATGAAGGGTAGTGAAGACACTGACATTTGGAAACCAATCACAATGCAAGGAAAACAGCCATAAGGACAAAACCAAAAATGAAAAATCACACAAAAGTATGACACACTAAAATTACACAACACTCATGCAAAAATGACTTAAGCATAGTACTTCTTCAAGTAAAGCCCATTTCTGGGTTCACTCAAAGGAATTCCATCATAATCCACTAGTTCATAAGCCCCTTTCTCCAACATTCATTTCACAATATAAGGACCCCGCCACATAGGCTCGAATTTACCGGCCCCTAGAAAATCACGGTCTTTCTCATAAATAAGAACTAGATCACCTTAAAAAAAACACGTGTTTTAACATGCTTGTCATATTGAACTTTGACATGCTTTTTATGAGTTTCAATAACTAAGGCCGCATCACAACTGGTTTCATCTAATTGCATCAAATAAAAAATATGTTCCTCATCAACCGAGGTTTTAAGGAGAAGTTGGACAAGTAGCTTCAAATATGGAATCTCACATTCAATCGGTAATATTGCTTCGATACCGTATACTAACTGGAAAGGTGTGAACCTCGTGGCAGAATTAACAGATGTCCAATATTCCCACAATGATGAGAACAACATCGTGTGCCAGTTCGACTTATGAATTCCTACCATCGGTCGAAGCATAGTAGTGAGGACTTTATTGATTGCTTCAACCTGGCCATTGGTCTGCGGATAGTAAGGAGTTGAGTTTTCATGGTGAAGATCCAACTTCTCAGTGAGTTCAAACATCATGAAATTACAAAAAATATTACCATGATCAATAACAATAGCTTGAGGGATACCAAACTGAGTAATGATATGATTGAATATGAATAATGTTGCAGGTTTCCTGGTGTTATCAAATGTAGGCATCGCCTCAACCCATTTAGTGAAATAATCCACAGATATAATAACGTATCCATGCCCCTCGGAGGAGTGAGGGTTACATGTCATGAAGTCAATGACCCATTTGGAAAATGGATGGGGCATTGGACCAATGGAAACTACAGGGTGAAGAGGAGCAGGGTGAAATTGAATCTTGTTGTTATAGGTTTGACAAGCATGGAATTTATGGACAATAGTAATGAAATCCTTAAACAATGAAGGCCAAAAATACCCAGCTCGTAAGATCTTTTGAGCAGTGGCATACCTAGACATATGACCGCCATATACTCTAGAGTGTACATCATTCAAAGATTTCTCATCTTCATCGTAAGTGAGACATCGTCTAAAAATGGAATCAATACCACGACGGTAAAGGGTATCCCCAAGGATAATGTATTGACGGGCTTGATACTGGATACGGCAACGATCTGTACTAGAAATATCAGGCCATAATGTTTGGGTTTGGAGATAGATGATGATATCTCCATACCATATGTCATCATAACTAACCCGAAATAGGGATTCGTCAGGTAAGGAATCCTCTGCCACAGTTTTTGTCTCAGTAAAGGGATGGTGTTGGCACAGGGGCAGACCCAGGGTTCAACGCTACAACAACGCACCAACAAAACCCTAACTACTGTCCCTTTCGACAACACCTACGAAGCAGATGAGGTCTCACCTGAGGTAGAGACAGGGGTGGTTGCAGGACTCAAGTGTCTGCAACCTTAGCTGGGACACAGATTTGTGATTATAATACTTAATAGAGCACTTAGCATCAATAGTTCATCAATATTCAACCAATAACTACTGCGTAGATAGAATAGAGCATCACATCATTCACACTGATCTCATGTAATTAAGCACTTAGCACAAGCACATGGATCAGATCTAGAAAAATAAAGCACTAAGCACATTAATAGAAGTCAGATCTAACATTCTTACACATCATTAGCACAAATCATGAACAGATTTATTTATCTCCATCAAATCACTTAGCAAGAGAGTCATAAACACATTAAGACAAGAACATAGCACAACAACACAGTATTTGCGTGGTTCACCCCCACCTTGGGGCTACATCCACCAACTCTTCTTATTTATTGTATCCAGTCAATCAGTTACAACCACAGAGCCTCAAAACCCTTACTCCGCACAGGACAAAAGATCTGCGTAGCTCGCTAGATCCTTCTTCCTTATGTTCCAACACTAAGCCTTCCACATTCTTGCTACAATGACTTGCACTTAGCTCTTCAAGTCTCACATAGTCATGTAGAAAGCACTTACAGAATATACTTGAACTTTAGCATATATTCACATCACATAGATTCACCACACTTCTATCTAGCCTAAGCATCTATTTATCTATACAAAATAGGCCTAAACATGGGTAAACCCATGGGTAGACATCCCATTCTCGTTACATATTCCCAAAAACCAAAAAAGGGGCCAAAAAGGGGCCAAGATCCTGTGATATCGGCTTCATCTTGCGCTCCTCCTTCGACAGGTTGTCGAAGTCCAAAATAGGTCAACATGACCAAGAATCTCCCAAAGCTTGGTCAAGGGCCAACAAGCCCCCAAAACTCACCTGTGACACATCCCGAGTCACTCTGGTATGACTAGTTCTGCCTCTAATGCCTCGAGCTTGACTCGAGCTGCTTTGACCTACTGTTGTGCTATGGCTTCTTGCTCAATGAACTCTTGGATTACTACATCATTCACTGGCCCTTCTAGGCATTGTCCTATTGCATTAACATCCTGTTCTAGATCTTCTCCTCGGATCTCGACCTCTGTGAACAACGAATAGGCCTTATCTTGCACAGGTTGGAGCCATTTTGTTACTTCCATAACTTTTCTTTGAATCATATGGATCTGTTTTTGGATGGTTCGCTGCTCTTGAGATCTCTTCATTCTCTCCAAAACTAATAGAGCCTTCAGTTGCGCCTGTAGTATCTCTACGTGCTACTTTGCATCCTAGAGCTTCGACTCCAGTGCCTGCAATTCCAGGTTCTCAGCGAGATTCTCATACGTTTGGGAACTGTGGTTAATAAGCTGCTTGCACTCCCCCGCAAGAACCTTTAGTCTCTCAACTACGCTCCTTGTGGTTTCTTCCCTTTGATCTCTTACATCTTGAGGGGTCTCGGGTACTGCGCGTAGCTCCAAATATGCTATGCGTTGTTGTCGTTGCTGGATCACTTCTTCAAGTTGTACTATTTGTTGTGGAATTATCTCTTCGTCCTTTACTTCTATGACTGTCACAGAGCGAAGTCCTTTGTTGACCATTTATTTTACTTCGAGTTGCTCTGTGAGCAACTGTTCCTTTTCTTTCTGCAGTTGGCCATTTTCTTTGTCGAATTTTCCTGGAGATCAATCTTCTCTTGTTTTGCAGTATTGCATTACTCTATAAGGACTCCTTGTACTTGTGTCAAAGCCTGGGTGGCTTGCCCTATTTCTTTCTATGCTCATCGAAGGCGAGCTTCGACTGTCTCAGCAATTTGGTGGAGTTGAGTTGGCTCATCTCCCAGTTCTGGTGTTCTTGCTGACAGAGGCGCAATGGAGACTGCACAGCTAGACTGTAGTGCTTGCTACACTCCTTGGAGCTCAATATCAATTCTATTGTACATCGCTTCCCGCTTAGTCTCTTGTTTCTCTACTATCTCCAACAAAGAATCATTCAGGGCCGCTATAATGAAATCGAAGTCATCTGAGGTGAGGATAGTCTGCATTTTTGTCATAGAAGCTTTTGATTTCTTCTGGGAGGAAGGCTTCGAGGGGGAAACCTTCCTTTTCTTCGAGGTGTCCTCCTCATCTATAGGCGGTGTAACCTAGCCTTTCTTTTGTTAAACTTTTGCACCATCTATCTCTCCATCATCACCTCCTTTCTCTGGTGAGATGGAAGCAGTCTTCAAAGATGCATTATCTAAATCTTGAACATCTTTGGTTTTCTTCATCTTGCTAGGTCTCGGTGTATCCTGCGCAGTTTCTGGACTATCTATATAGGATATATCCGTAGGGTCTGCTAGAATGAGGAAGTCCGTCGACCAGTCCTTGGTGATCTCCTCCAAGTCCTCCTTTGTTAGCTTGTAGTAGGAGTGAAGTTGCTTCTTGTGCTCATCAACACGCATTGTGATATAGATGAAATGGGGGTCTGTGTTGAACTTCATCAAAGGCCTGAACCTGTGTAAAGTATTTAGAGTTATACAAGGAACATACTATATAGCTACCTTCAACTAGTTGTAGTATGCGTTAAATAGAGCATTGGACTGCCACTGTTTATTCATGTTGCTTGAATACCACAGTGTGCTGAACTTTGCAGCCAATGGTTCAAAGGGATCGATGTCTGAGAAGGTTGCACCTTCCGGCATCTCCCAGGTGATGAAAGCGATCAAGATCAATAGCCAGCTGAAGTGGAATTCATACCTTTGATCTTGGGCTTCTCTACAGTCAAGTTCTAATTGGTTTACCAGGTACTTCGCCCAATTCATTTGTAGGCCCTCTGTGCACTTCCCTGCGAGGTCGACTACAAAACCAGTCACTTGGCTGGGTCGGTTCTTGCGTACTAATTTCCCTGCAATCATATGACAGGCGAGGCACATTGCGCCACTCTAGATAGAAGATACCTTGTGGCCTCGCGTTCCTTTCTCGACATCTCCATAAGTGTCTTTGATCCTTTGAGCGAGAGCGCAGTCCATGGATTTTTCAAGATATAAATCCTGTGGGTCGGGTCCTTGCATGCTAAGCTCGGTGATCCGATTTATCAATGTCAGATCCACTGTTATGCGATGCTTTAACCATATATAACCTCCATGGTAACAATACAACAACAATTTGACACATGAATTCACCTCCTGGTGTCATCTGAAATGTGGAATCTTCATAATGTTCAACAGGGTGGACTACGCGAGGTTATGGGTCTATGACTGAGGGACGATCTTCGAATTCTTCCCTTTATTTTTAGTCAAGTACTTATGCAGGGCTAACATGTTGTAGACTTTGCGATCTCCCAGGTTGAATTCACTAAAATTCAACGCTACAATCTTATCTTGGTCTGCTTGCACTGCGTGTATCCGCTTCGGGAGGTACACAGTGACCAAGGCGTACTATAAATCTCTAGGTACGTTGTCGTGGTTTACAACACCTCTCAGAGGTGGTATATAGGTGGGTAATATGCTCATAATCAACTTAGAATTCGCGAGATCATCCCTGTGCTTGGTTCTCTTCTCATCAGATGGTCGAGATGGTTCGGCTCAAGAAGTGAATGGAGAAGTTGGCAGTCCTATCGTGGATGATGATTGTACACTTGTGGATAATCCTCTCTCTGACATGACTCTTTCAGTCATCAGGTCGATCAAAACTTCCTCAAAAATTCTTTCTACAGTTCTCAACTTGTGTGACAGACACGCTCGGGGTTAACAATCTTAGGTTCAAGAGGGGTATCTTAGACACAAAAACGAGAAAGAGAGAGAAAAAGCACGATGATCATGGTATAAACTCAACGTAGTCAGTGGGCTCAAATTCTCTATTGGAAAAAGTGTTCTCAATGCATGGCGTGGTGGGATAAATAGGTAACTCGACAATGGGTCGCTTGCAACGGGTATGAGGTCTTCATTAACTCGGTTATGTCCATTATGGAAAGGTATCAACAGTCGGATGGCGAGATGGCTAGCCATAAATGGTTTTCTATCCATTCGGATCATTGATATAATGATTATAACGTTCCCCAATGACTATATTGCTTCACCATGGAGAAGTTCCATGTGTCATAGTTCTGATATCCTAGTGAAGCTCCAATTTTGCAAATTTTCCTTCTGTGAGGTTCCCTCTGGGACTTTCTGTAACTTTTCAATCTTATCCCTCTTCTTACTTAGTTTTCTAGCCTTTTTTCCAGTGAGCTTCGTCTCAATATGACTTTTTCCATTCTGATTCTTATCTTCTTTTAACATAGTTACTTCACGTTGTTGAAATTCTTTCCTAAGATTCCAAGGTGATACTTCTTCTTTGTCTGGGATAAGTACTTCAGTCTTATATGAGTCCTCTAAAGTTCTTGCAGCTTCGACAGCTGGGCCTCTAGTGTCAAATAACTTTGATCTTTTCTCCTATTCTACAATCAAATGTGCGATCCTTCTGGTCATGAATTATTTTAACTCTTGTTTCTTGTGTTCGAAAACTTTTTCTTCTTCCTTTCATCTGGCTTGATCTCTATCAAACCAAGGTTTTCCTAGTAACATGGTAAATGGGGTGTTGTCTTTAATAAATTTAATAATCTCAAAATCTTCTTCTGTCGAAGTTCCATTAACGTTCATAGGTATGCGAGCGAGCTTCCCACATAGGTTTATCAGCTTTCCTCTAAATATTCCTATTCCTCCTAATGAAGGCATCATAGAAGGCTTCCCTATGGATTCCCAAGTTCTTTCTATCATGATATTCACCTGTGTTTCTTCATCCAGAACATGGTCAATGTCGAAGTCTCCTATTCTTACTTCAATGCATTATTTTTCCTTGAATATCTATGATAGTCTGATATGTCAAAGGTCATTCAGGGTTTCATTTATTTGCAGCAATACTTTCTCTGATTCTTCCTAGGATTCTGCCATTTTTGGATCTGCCTTAGGGTTTTCTTTATTCAGATTCATTTCTTCCAGATTAGCAATCATTATAGGGCAATCCAACACTTCATGGTCCATAGATTTACAACAAATACAACTAGGTCTTTTCCCAGGGCATTCCTTAGCAAGATGTCCCAGTCTTCTGCAACTATAACATAGGGTTAATCCTCTCTTCCTTTTAAATGATCCCCATCCTTTCCGGTACTGCGCAATAGGATCATGGTATATAACCTGCAAAAAAATATTTCTAGGATCCTGCATCCATTTGTTAGTCCAAACATTCTTTCTATGCATAGGTATAACATATCTTTCACTATTCTTATCAGATCTACTCATATCAATCCTTCTTTCATGTATTAGTGCCCTAGTTTTGAAGCTAGGACAGAACCTATCAAACATACCTAGATCCATACTTTAGAAACAAAAATTTCCACTTATCTTACTTCTACAGAGCACAAATCTTCCAGATCTAAAACTTTTCACTATTCTTACCTTTATCAGAACACAGAGCTTGCAGATGCTACCTCTTTTAATCATAAATTCTCACTTTTACCTTTCTTAGAGCACAAAATCTTTCAAATCTTGCTTCTCTCCTTCAGATCCGAATTCTTCTCTTCAGATCGAGCTTGTTTATTTTAGAACAGAGCTTTATAAATCAAGTAGAATACTATGCACTAGAGAGACAGATCTATGCACAGAGCTTTCACAACTTCAGGATGAATCTTTGCGAAAGTCTTCTTCTTTCTTAGTTCCCAGCAATCACAATTTCAGGTCCCGACAACAGAACCATTTGTTGGCATAGCGACATACCCAAGGTTCAACGCTACAACAACACACCAACAAAACCCTAACTACTGACCCTTTCAGCAACACCTGTGAAGCAGATGAAGTCTCACCGAAGGTAGAGGCAGGGGTGGTTGTAGGACTCAAGTGTCTGCAACCTTAGTTGGGACACAGATTTGTGATTATAATACTTAACAAAGCACTTAGCATCAATAGTTCATCAATATTCAACCAATAGCTATTGCGCAGATAGAACAAAGCATTGCATCATTCGCACTGATCTAATGCAATTAATCACTTAGCACAAACAGATGGATCAGATCTACCAAAAGAAAGCACTAATCACATTCATAGAAGTCATATCTAACATTCTTACACATCATTAGCACAAAGCATGAACAAATTTATCTATCTCCATCAAAGCACTTAACAAGAGAGTCATAAACACATTAAGACAAGCACATATCACAACAACACAATATTTATGTGGTTCAAACCCACCTTGGGGATACATCCACCAACTCTTCTTCTTTATTATCTTCAGTCAATCAGTTACAAGCACATAGCATCTAAATCCTTACTCCGCACAAGACAAAAGATCTGCACAGCTCGCTGGATCCTTCTTCCTTGCGTTCCAACACTAAGCCTTCCAAAATATTTCTACAATGACTTGCACTTAGCTCTGTAAGTCTCACACAGTCATGCACAAAGAACTTACAGACTCTACTTGCACTTTAGCATATATTCACATTACATATATGCACCACACTTCTATCTAGCCTAAGCATCTATTTATATATACAAAATAGGCCTAAACATGGGTAAACCCATGGGCCGACATCCCATTCTCGTTACATATTCCCAAAAACCCAAAAAGGGGCCAAAAATGGGACGATATCCCGCGATCTCTGCTTGGTCTTGCGATCCTCCTTTGACAGGCTGTTGAAGTCCAAAACAGGTCAACATGACCAAGAATCTCCCAAATCTTGGTCAAGGGCCAACAGAAGGCCACAAATCAAATCAGAAAAAACCAAGGATTTCTTTGACTTAGCACATTCAATCTCCAAGTCAAACTTATGGAGAATAACTATCCAATTAGACTATTTCCCCCCCCAAGCAATTGTCAGGTAAGGATGTGCTTCATGGGGTTGCAATCAGAAATAACAGTGGCTTTGCATAATAAGATGTAGTGATGAAAACGTTGGACACCTTGAACAGCTGCCAAGGCCAGTTTTTCCACATGTAGATATTTGGTTTCGGTGTTCATGAGAATCCAACTCAAATAGTATACAACATGTTCATTGTGTAAATCATCCTCTTGGACTAAAACCATAGCAATGGTAGAGTCTGAAGCAACTAAGTACATGAAATAATCTCAACTATAATCTGGAGGAAACAACAGGGGTGTATGGGTTAAGACAAGTTTCAAATATTCAAAATCTTTGTTTGCAGTGTCATACAACACAAAATCATAACCTTTATTTAGGAGCTGAGTAAATCCTTTCGTTAATTCAGCGTAATTTGGAATGAATCAACATAAAATGTTTGCCTTCCCTTGAAAACTTTGGAGTTGGTGCAGTGTGGAAGGAGGGGTAAGATCAAGAATAACCTCAAACTTCAAGGGTTCTACCCTAATCCCATGTATCGACATGATAAAACCAAGAAGTCATCCAGATTCCACACAAAAAACACATTTCTAAGGATTCAAACTTATGCAATTATAATGACAATGTAGGAAAATGGCCCGTAGATGTGTTGGGTGATCTTGGCGACGCATAGAATGCATTGGTAGATTGTCTAAATAGGGTTGTACAATGTGCTTAATATCATGGAAAGCATAAGACATAGTGTGCTGAAAATTCACTCTAGCATTTTTCAGACCAAAAGGTAGTTTCTGATAAGCAAAGGTTCCCTAAGGGCAAATAAAAGAAGTCTTTTGTTGATCTGCAAGTGAAATGTTGATTTGATTATAGCCATAGAAACCATCCATCAAAGAAAAGATTTCACTCCCGGCACAGTTGTCGACAATATGGTCAACAAAAGGGGTAGGATAATTGTCTTTAGGACAGGTTTTGTCTATATCCCTATAATCAATGCAAACATGGATCGTGCCTTATTTCTTCATAATGGGAAAAATATTGGATACCCAATCCATCAAAGCCACAGGATAGATAAAACCGGCTTTAAGAGGTTTTTCAACCTCAAGCTTAATCACAACACCTTTGCATGGTTGCACTGGGTGAAGTCTTTTCCTAACGGGTTTAGCATCCGTGTATGCCTTAGTTTTATGCACAACGATATCAACATCAATACCAAGCATTTCTTCATAACTCTAGGTGAAAACGTCATGGAATTCTTGGAAAAGGGATTTATAGGTACAGACTTCATCAACAGAACATGAAGCATCGATATCAACATTTTCCACAACTCTGGGCTTGATCGAAATTTCAAGCGGAATGGTAGGGGAGATATTACTCAAGTTCCCTTCATACAAAACATCGCGTGCAGGTTCATGAATAGAGGAAATAACAACAATGGTAGACAATTTCAAAATCCGTTGATAGCTCTCTATGGTCTCTCTTTCCAAGAAGAGAATAGAACGATGATTCACATTGTCCCATGTAGTCTCTTCCATATACATGACCGTCATGATCATCTCGTCAGTAGGAAATATCACATGAAATGGATCAGGAGATGTATTGCATAGAGAAGGAGGAGAAAGAGGTGTCGATTGAATATCTTGATAATCTAGTTATACCAGACTTAAAGGCATGATGTCACCATAGAGAAGGTAATCACTAGGGTCAGGTACTAGCCAAGGGTCATAAGACTCAGGGGTTTCACTAATAGAAGTTGATATCATATTGATCGAGGCAACCAAAAAGAGGAGGAATATTGGGTGGAGGAATAGGGAAATTACCCATTAACGTTGAATCTTTGAGAAGACCCACACCAACATTCTCATAACCAGGAGGTGTTTTCGAGATAAAAGTGATGTTGATAGTATGTGAATCGACATTAAAGAAGGCCAGTTGATCGACAGTAATGACCTTTCCTTGTTGCGGTAAACGTAACACATGGGAAAGTGTAGAAACAACTGCACGCATGGAATCAATCCAACTATGACCAAGTATAAGGTTGTAATCAAGAGGTGCATCAAAGACCTCAACCTCGACATTAACCGCTTTACCTTATAACATAATAGACAACGAAGGAATAACATTGTAAGGTTTGAATCATGTACCATTAAAATATTTAAGAGTATTGTGTGACTTGGTCAGGGTAGGAGAGCCAATAGCTTTCCAACAAGTAACAGAAATAATGCAAGTCGAGGTTCCTTTGTCAATAACAGTTTGACAAATATTCTTGTTTTCCACAACAACTTGGATTTGAAATGCTAACTAAGAAGGAAGCCTTGGAATATGATATTCCAAGTCAAATATTATCAAATTAGTATCGGTAGGATCAATTCCAACAATATATTTCAACAACGCCTTTCATTGAGCAGGGAAACTTTGAATAGCTTCGAGAGTCGACATCATAGAGGGTGCGTGTGCAAGATCTTCTAAAATAATGTATTTTTGGGTAGCATGTGCGTGAGGATTAAAGGAAAAATTTAAAATAAATCCCTTGGGAGGAGGATGAAGGACTGTATCTAGGCCTGGTCATTCGATATGAAGAGGACCGTTTGGAGGTGAAGTTGGTGGAGGAGGTTGAACCAATGGAGGTAGTGTATCATCCACTTTTTCTTTCGAAGAAGAATAATCTTTGGATCGAGTTGTGATGGAAATATCGTTCTTTTTGGAGTCACCAGTACACATAATCACATAAGACGTGGTAGAGGGAGAGGGTTGTTGCTGCTAAGAAGGGAAAGGTTGTGACAAGATGGTGGGGGTAGAAGGCGTACCAGTTCCTTGCAAGAACATGGTAACTTCGGCACGTCGTGGAAAATCTTTCATGTAGTGATCATCACCACAGATAAGGCAAGGATAACGAGGCTTTCATTTGTCCTTATCATCAGCAGGCTGGGATTTGTATTTTTTAGATTGTGGATTGTTATTTTTATCTTCCTTATTCCTACCCTTCCCTTTCTTTTTATTTTATTTTTACCGGTAGATGTAGATTGAACTGAATTGACATCAAAGGTATTACAGGGGGAAGGAGTTAGATTAGGAGTATTATGTACATTAGAAGTAGTAGATTTGGGATTGGTGTGACTAGCTTGTTTAGACTGAGTCTCAGGGTGAAAAGTTCCAATCACACCATTAGCAGGGTGGGAAGCTACTGGAGGTGTCGGGGTAGGATTCATAGACGGACGAGGAGCATTAGGGATTAATTCATACATAGTTCCCATTTGCGACTAAATGAGATCTAAGTACTAAGCATGACTAATCGCCCTCTCTTTAATGACAACTTCACCCATGGAAACATCACGGGCTATAGGGCCAATAAGTGATTTGGTAAAACACTCACCCAACAACTGGTCATGAAGGGGAACATTGATTAAGTGTCTTCTCCTCCTCCATTCGTGAATGTGATCAGAAATGTGAGTGGAAGAGGATTGTTTGAAAGAACTAAAAATTTCAGTTCATGTCTCGTAATGTATCGACAATTGATAATGTGTTAAGAAGGCCATGGTGAGAGTATCGAAGTCAGTACAGAAACCTCATGGTAATTCGATGTACCACTTAGCTTTCGAACCCATAAGAGTTCGTTGGAAAAGATGTAATCTTATAGAGTCATCCATCAATGATTTATCTAAACACCAAAGATAGAATTTCATGATAGGCCAGTAAGGATAATGAAAAATAGGTTCATTCAAAATCCTAGATAAATCCGGTAAATCCAAAGTAGCAATAAAAGGAAATTGTCTATTCATGTGAGGAAATTGGTAATTTTGAGGAGGTAATAACATAGGCATACTAGTAGGACCATAAGCAGTCTGTAAATAGTTAGATAGTCCTGACAGATTCCCTTGTGGAGGGTTTGGAGCTGCATAGCCAACAAAAGTTGGTTGATTAAGGAAGCTTCCTTGGAAAGGAGCACTGGACTACACATTTGGACCCCAAGTAGGATTCATAGAACCTGGATACAATTTTACAAGGTTAGGGGTTACAAAATCATTAACTTGAGGATGTTTCCCCCCAGATAGTTGTTGATTCCCTTGGAAAGGAAGATTCCAAGGTTGAGATTGTAACACAGGTATACTTTGGCCATAAAATCGGTTATGGCCTCCAAATTGAGGTTGCCCCCCAATTTGAAGTTGCCGCCCAACTTGAGGTTGCCCCCCAACTTGAGGTTGACCTCCAACAGGAATCTGAAAACCAGAAGTGACAAAATGACTGGTGCCTCCAACTGGATTGGAGCTACTAGGGCCAGGACGATTATCTCCTCCAGGTGAAGGTGGAGGAGGAATGTACGACACTTCGGAGAGAACTTGGGCAGCTGTAGGAACAAAACGAGAAGAAACATTGTACCTAGGTTGAATAAAAATATTTGACTGTAACACCCTGTTTCCCCCAAATTTGTAATTTATCCTAATACAGGAATTACCATGCTAAAGCATGATGAAAATGTGAATGTATGATGTGAAGGGACATTATGAAGAAGGTCGATAAATGTAAATAACATTATAAATTTATATTACAGAACTGCTGAGAGGGGATGTGCAGAAAAGAGACCACGATGGCGGTGGAAGGCACCTGAAAAGGTGGCGTTAACTTCCACTGAGAATTAAATACCGTATTTGGACTCCACTGGCCCGGAGAACCAAAAGCGGCTCGCTAGCCCTGAAATTAATGCCTTGCAGGCCGGTAGGTTGATGGCTTGATGAGGGATGGGGAGGTGAACCGCCTATCTGTAGAGCCATCATGAATGACCAGCGCAAGGGTAATCGTGCCACACGCAACCTCGCGAGAGGATAAGGCGTACGACTAAAATGATTGAAGAGGGCGGACACGAGGGGAACTCTAGCAGTTGTATGCAGAGTGAGTGATCACAGAGAGGAAGGGATTGCAACCTTCGCTCCTGGGCACTGGCAGACAGAGAGACACAGGTCTCAGGACATCGTGGTCTCAGCTCGGGGGTGGCTAGTGGTAAATCCATTAGGAGTCACTACGCCTACGGTTGGGTGGAAACGAGCACCCCTCTTAGCAGTCACTTCCATTGCTGAACTTACTTCTGATAAGTATTTTGCTTATATTGCAGTTTGACATTTATATGCTGTCACATATGTTCATAGACTTGTGTAATTG
>JASDQU010013611.1:81349-109660 GCA_032191745.1 Picea mariana | reverse complement strand
AAAATATTCTTGAATCATTTCTCCTTTCTGCATCTTGGTATTCTTCAACTGAGTTCTTAGATTCATCTTTCGATTGATGTTATTTCCTTCATATAGTTTGCTTAGAGAATCAAACATCCACTTCAAAGTTTTCTTTGACGATACATACGGGATCAGGTGGACTTTGATTGAATCTACAATGATTCTCTGAGCCCTGATTGAGTCCTTTTGATGCTTCGCTTTCTCTACGGCATCTTCCAGTTCCTCCACTTCTTCTTTGATAAATATTGATAGGTCATTCTCAGTAAGGATCAGACTGATCCTATACTTCCAGGCACGGAAGTTGTCTATGCCTTCTAGTTTCTCAACAAGCTTTGTGTTTGCAGACATTTTGTACTTGCGGCAACAAAAATAACCAAAAAATTAAAAATGCTCAAAATCAAATTTTGATTTTAACAGGAGGTGCGCTGGGCTGAGGAGAGTAGTCTGGTGTACTTAGATCTGAGAAAATCCAAAATTTTCCCCGTCAAATCTTATCTACGGAATTCTGGACTAGTGCTTCCGGTACTTCTGGTACTCTGGTACTTCTGGTACTGGTTTTCTGGTACTTCTAGTACTTTTGTGAAACTAGGGTTTCACTTTCTAGGAGATCCAGCCACTGAAAATGTGTGCTCTAGGTGCCAAATTGATCCTTGGGGGAGGGCGCAACTTTCTAGGAAGTTTGGGAGCTGAAAAGAGATACTTTTTCAAAACCCTAATTTTTGGGTACGGTAACAATGACATTTTTCCTCTTGCAAAATGTGCTTTCTTCAAGGTGGCTCTGATACCATGTTAATTTTTAAGCCATTATTATAGTTCTTTGCATTTCAATAGATAAGAGCATCATAAGAACAAGATCACTGAGAAATACACATTCACAAGAGACACAACATTTATCCTGGGAAACCCTCTAGGGGAAGAAAACCCAGCAAAACTTCCTTATNACAGAAAGTCCTCCCCAAGAGATGCACCACTCTTCTTCTCCTCTCTCTGGTAATTGCAGCTTGCCTCATAAGAGAAATGAGCAAGTGATTTGTGTGTTTGAAGTGAGGCGCTAGCCTCCGATTTATACAAGTCCAGCATGTGTGAAGTGTCTCTTCATTGGCAGGGCCAACTTCTCCAACTGGGTGGGTAAACCCACCTTTATTATATTTCTAGGTCTTCTCATTAACTATTGGGGCTGACTTCTTATTTTGTCCTTTGTAATTGTCCGATGACCAATCCACAAAAGGGGATTTTGGTCCTTACACAATTACTGACATGATTAATCCACAATGGGGATTAATCCAATAAAAATAATAATAATAATGACATGATTAATCCACAATGGGGATTTAATCCAATAATAAAATATCAATAATAATAAGAATGCTCTTTGCAGTTACATTATTTCAACATCACAAACTTGTTCCCAAATCAAACTCAATACGTAGACAAAAATAAAAAGATAAGAAAAATCTTTGTCAAATGCAAACAAAAATGTTTCTTAATCTATAAGAAATCTGGGAAGTGAAAACAATCAAAAACTTCAAACGAATCAAAGACCCTTTTTCATGCAAGTACTCAGGACTAGGATCCAGACATTATATCCTTGTGACAAAAAATCAAAAGAAAAACTTGCAAAATTGCAAAGATAAACTTCCAATTACTGAAAATCAATCAAATGCAATCTTTAAACTTATAAATCATTCAAACACTGGTATCAAAGGTTTATCCCAGGCAATTGAGGAAAAACTGGATGAAAAAATAAAAAATGGCTCTCCCCAACAATTCCTATAGGAATCGTCGCAGGTGACAGTGGAGCACAATGTGACGATCTTGGATTGTCACAGGCTACCAAATGGGTACACTGCGATGTCGTTTCCTTGGTATGAACCAACAGAGTGTGACTTCAGAGGATCGTCATAGTTTGTCTATATATCACAGTGCGAAGATATCTGTAACTAAGGGAAAAAAAGGAAGAAAGAAAAAAAATCTAACTGAACCTTCAGATCTAGGGAGTCCAGATGGATCACCCATAGAATCAGAGAATGAATTTAACTCAAGGAAGGCAGGGTAAAATAAAATGAGAGAAAAAGAAAAAAAATTGTATCCCTAGTATGGTCACCAATTTTGTTGTTGGACTAATCAGTAAGTGCGGACACAAACAGATCTCCCTAGTTCCACCCAGAACTAGAAAAAAACAGAACATAATATAAGACTTTTGCTAGGCTTTAACTATTGAGTTTACTATCTTCAAGAGATGGAAAACATACCTTTTAAATGTTGTTTCCTCTTTTCATTTCCATCCTCGCTCCATTCCAAGGCTCTTTCAATATTGAATCTGTAAAGAAACACAAGCCAACAAAGTGAAAGCAATAAAGTATACTCAACAAGAACCTATGTATGTGATCAATGAATCATACAATAAAACAAGAATGATTTTATGAGAAAGAAACATATCGCTTTATCATATTAAATATAAAGTGGAGAATAAAACCAAAGCCTTGATGTCGCAAGGTCCCCTTTCAATGGCCCTTTTCTCTCACACACACACCTTTTCTCCAAATCCTTTGGATGAAGAAGATCCACCATGTATCTTGTGGAACTAAAGCAAAGCTCTCAAGAATAATCTGAAGTAGAACTCTCCATACAAATATTAGCCTATTCAACCTTAGCCATTTCCATAAGAGATCCTCCTTTATATAGGATGAAACAAGAATGGATGAGGATATTAGGATGATCCCACTAAATTAGATAAGTGAGTAAGATCCAAACCGTTCACAGGCCACCTCATCTTCTAGAAGATTCCCTTCTAGAACATTCGTGAAGTTTGACTTTTCCTTATATTTCGAAATCGTCACACTCTATGTATATGGAATCCTATGGATACATTGAAGTCCATATCTAGAGCAGGATGCGATGATCATACATCGTTTCACCCCATGCATATTGTAGGGTACGACGACCTTCCTTGATATGGTTTTTCTGAAAGGAAAGAAAGTCACTTTTCTCATGGAGAGAGACTCTTTTATATTTTCAAATAACATGAACACATGTTGTCAATGGATCACTGGGGTGACCAAAATAATGTGTAACACCTTGGTCCAAAGTTGATGCCCTTATTTATAAAAATAACTAAACTAAAAATAGGTACTAAATTTGTGTTAAGTTAAGAAAACACCATGTGTCGGACTTTATCTATCTGTTCTCTTTGGATCATATGGTGGTTTTACTGAAGTGGATTGTTCCTCTAATACTCTAACCACTTCAAGAATAGATATTTTCATGTATTTTCATATGGAAACCTGTGTTGATCCATCATAAGAGAGAGGACCTCCTTTATCTCTATTTCCCATTACTTGTACTTGATTAGCTTGACACTTAAGAGTTGTAGGACTGCAAGAGATTTAATCAGAGTTTCCATGAACTTCTTTACTTGACCCAATATCATGCTTGAAATATGAGAAATATTCGCTTCCCATGCCAGGTCTTGCTCTTCATGTTGTTTAACTATGTCATGCAAATCAGAGAAATCCTCCAGTGGACCAAACTCTGGGAGGTCAATGTTCCTCATTTCCCAATTGATTTTATCTCAACTTTTCTCACATTCTCCCCATCTTTCCTGCATTTTTCGTTGACGTTCCTGGACCATCCTTACCCAGTTTTCAGTTTCCTTCCTTATTCAGGCAATGTTTCTATCCATCAGCACTCGAATTCCATGCTCTTTTGTATATTGGCCCTTCTTCATTTCGATGATGTAGTCTATTAATTCTAAGGATTGATGTTCCTTTTCATACCATCATTACATGTATTTACAGGTTTCCATACCCATGAGAGTATATTATTTGAAGTCCGCTATGCGAGCGGTGAAGAGATCTCTTTCACTTGTGAATTGTGCATACATTTCTTGGAATTCACATTTCAAGAGTGCCACCACTTGTGTTTAATTTGGTAGTACTCTTATTGATGTCGTATATGGTCTAGTTATTTCTTCATGGCGGCCACCTCCATTTCATCCTTTTTTTCCCTGACTAAAGAAACATTGGTTATCACCATCCCTACTTTGATTATCTTGTTATATTAGCACTTTTTGAATCAAACAATGTTTCCTCCGTTGTTATGAAAAGCATGCTCTCTAACATGAGATTCAATTTCTTGATTGTTATTCTCATCACAACTTTCCTTTTCCTATCATAAGAAATTTCTTGTATATCGACGAATTCATCTACTAGTTCAGGAATATATTGATCTCCCTAGGATAGAGTACTGCCTAGGATTCCTGCCGTATATATATATGTTCCATGGAATCTTTTTTTAATTCCTTAGAAGGGGAGGTTTTTGAATACTCTGGTGATTTGGCATACTGCTGGTCATCGTCGACTAATGGGGTTTTTTTCCTAGCTGGGGAAGTAGGAAAAGGATCGACATTAGCTAGGAGTTCGGTCATTTATATGTCGATTTATGGCTCCCCTATTCCTTCTTCTTGTTCACCTACATCCAATTTGTTCTTAGCACTGCCATCATGAGGATGTGTCCCCGACTAAATTGGTAAAATCAGTGTCAAGAGTGTCTATGCCTCATGGTCTCCTTCCTGGGGATTTTTGATCAAAACATTGAAAGATGGAGCAGATGTTTCCCCTGGATCCTCCTCTTGTTTGATTGGTACTGGGGTTATTCATGAAGCTTCTGAACCTTCGTCATTGTCATATATGGTGATTAAATCTATGAGGACAATAGGAATAATTGTACCATCTGATGCTCTTCTTATCCTTTGCTAAGCTGCAGTAGTCACTGGTTATCCCACTTGTGGTGACATAGGGTTGGGTTTATCTTGATCAACGGTCTCCTTTGGTGGAATTGTATCTGAGCCATTTAAATATTTCTCACACTTGCTTGTATCAGATAGGGTAATCCTCAAGGGTTCTATCAAAGCGTTAAGTGCAAGATCTTACCCTAATATTTTCATAACTCTTTGGGATTCTTCCAGTAACAATATTCCCCTCCTTCGTGCCTCTTTTTCTTCTACTGCTCTGTTCTCTTCTCTTACCCTGAGGGCTTCTTGAGTTGTCTTATCTATTGTCTCAACTAGCTTATCCATAGACATTGCTTTGAATTTGGTCATGTTTGGGTTATCCCTTTTATGGAGAAATTCCTCCCAGTCCTAGTCACCCTCGGTAAAGATATCATCTTCGAAGCTATCATGAGCATATGGCCAACATGAGGACATCTGCAATGCGTGGTAGAGTACTAGTCATTTTGGATCATGCTTGCGTAAACAACCTATGGGGAACCGATACTCAAGTTGAATAAATTCATTTTGTTTCTCCCATGCAGTGTCTTTTACCATGTAAAACCCAATATGAAAACCATAGGGTATGAATTCCCTCTTCTTGTCTCTTACCAGGGAGGCATTATAGCCTTTCAGAAAGGTTTGGTAAAAAAAATTTCCCAAAATAAGATGGTCCGAGAAATGAATGGGAAGTAGGTGTGGTGTGTAGTAGCCCCGAACACTTTGATATAAGTGCTTGTTTATTCAAAATACCAGTGGCCTACTTTTGAAATCATCTTTTAGGCTGTTATCGAAAGCCTTAGGCATTCTTTTCTGAATATGATGAAGTTCACTCGGGTTGCAAAAACATTTCGCACAAATTACATCCAATAGGTACGATGCCATGTGGAAAACTAGATTTTCTCCATCCTTTGGTGTCTCAGCCTGTAGGATGTTGGTGCTTAGTAATTTTTAAATGATGGCTCCCCAATTGAAGCTACTCTCAGATATTTCTATGGCTCCCCAATTGAAACTACTCTCAGAGATTTCTATGGTATATTCCAAAGGAATCCGCGCTTTTTAAAACTTAGATCAATCATGTTCCCCATACAATCGATAGATCAAAGCCATTAAGTACATATAAGGCTCTCTGAGTTTTATCGTGTTGTACTAGCCATTTCTCATGTTCATGAACTTCTTGTATTCTTTCCACCATGGGGCTAGTAACCTGCTAGTGTCACGAAACTCATAAACTTTCACCACAAACTCTGTATTTAGTATCTCCTCTAGGTCTTTGAGTTTGTAGTATTTTTGTACCTCTAGTGGAAGAAAAACACCAACACACTCTCCCTCTTTATTATTGACTATGCATTTCATCGTTTCTATGTGGTCAATTATCCACCCTAGGATTTCGATGCAGGGAAACAATGTGGTACGAAAAGCTACCATATGTATATTTGATCGCCTAATGTTTGGGAAAGCCTGGTCATCCCATATCATGACGTTTGGGTCACTGTGAGGTGTAAACTCCAGGTAATATTCCTAATTGATTTTTTTGAAAATATATCCCCAATGTGGGAGAATTACATTAGATATCGTGCTCGCCTCTGTGTCGTCGAACTTCGACGGTTGGGTAAACTAGTTTTTGGTGGAAGTGCAGATATCTGATTCTGTATTTGAGACAAAATCAAGCTCCTTTGCAGTGCCTGGTGTAGACCCTTCATCAACTTCTAATTCTTTCATTTTGGGCCTTCTTGGTGAGTGCCTGGTCATTGGATTTCTTGGAGTCATTTTCCAGCAAAAAATAAAATATTATAGTAAGCGGCCAACCAACCTTGACAAGTGTTATTTATGCAATCTTAAGTGCAGAACTGATAAAGACAATGCTTACCTCTTCCTTGCAAGAGATTGACATGGTCTTACTAGTAATCAAAGTTAGAAAGTGGGTTGTAACCTCCTTGATGCTTTTTTTTCCTCGCTTCTTCGTCTGCTTCGAGAGATAAGTGATTTGTGAATAAAATAACATGCTTGGGCATAAACCTTGCAAATTTAAACAGAAACCATACCTACCTTGTCATGTCAAGTCTTAAATTCAGGAGTGTAAATGTGGTCTGCCCAATCTACAACATAATCCTCATCATGCTTAGGATTAAATGCAATGCACATTGGCGACACAGAAGCAGTTTATTTCTTAGTTCATCAGTGAATTCAAATTTCAACGATTGGATGGAACGCAGGATTTTGGTGTAGGTTGCACAAAAACTTAATTTGTCTATCAAATCACAAAATTTTGTCTCATTTGAGCGGAATGTATCCCATCGAATTACCAAGCCTTTTCGCATTTACAAGAAACTAGTATAATCGGTATCAAGGATATGGCAAGATCGCAGATCAACGAGGGTTTTACTAAATTCAGGATTTCAATGTTCTAGCAATCAACCGATAGTTAATGAGCATTTCGACGTTAGTGGATTGTCTTTGACGTTTTTTTTTTGGCACCTCTGGGATAAAGTTTCGATGCCAACCCAAAAACTGCCCCACGATGTTGACGTAGAAATATAAATATGGCATGGGGAACATCAAAATATGACGTGTGTAATACCTAAGTAATACAGACTGCATACATGGAAAAACACGTGGAGGTTGATTTGACCCTTGGGGCATGAGGAGCATTTCTTTTCGACGGCGGTGATTTCATTTTTGACACAAGTTACCATTTCCTTTCTCCCTCTTCGTTGATGCCGATGGTATATTAGTGATCAACGATTGACGATTGTTTATGCCTATGTTGACGATTTACCTTTCGGTTTTTGCCGATGTCGACGATACATCGACGATTTTAGAAAACGTTTTTGTAGGATGGAATCAGCGATCAATGCACCCTTTCTCCCATTTTTCTGATGTCTATGGTATATCGACAATTGTTGATTATTGTTGTTATGTGGGCATTTTTCCTCTCATATTTCACCGATGTCGATGATGGGTGCGTGGCTCAAATTTTAAGTTGCATACACTTAGTCTAAATGCCAGGTTTACTTAGAGAAAAGGTCAATTTGTTCAACAATTCCAAACCAAACTGACTTTGATCGATGATAAAACATAACCACACAAAAAACTCATTGATCCCTACACAATTGAATAAATTCAAAAAAGACAAAATGGTACCCAAAAGAAAAAAATCACGAAAAATTTTAGGGTTTGTTGAGTGCTCAACATGTTGTTCTTGTTTTCATTCCTTTTTCCTACTTTTAATATTTTTTATATAAGAAAATATTAACATTAACTATGCTATACATAAGAGTAAATAGTATAGTATACAATATATAAAAAGTGTTAACTATATGTGTAGAGAATATATAATATATTATATAATATATATAATATGTGTTAATTATATGTGCAAGATGGAATTGCTAAAATGCATGGCAAGTTTGACATACAACATAGAAGAAGTCATACTAAAAACATGATAATATGTTTGACACAACATTGAGTAGTAATACAAGTAGTAATATAAATAGTACATTAGACATAAAACATAATAGAAACAACAATTTACAACATACAAGAAACAAAGAGTTAGAGCAAACCAATTAGCTAGAAATGTGTTGTTATAATATCAAATAACAACATGCTATCATGAATTACAAAGAAAAAAAACATAAGTGTTTTGTTAGGTTTATTAGCTTGAAAATGATTTGAACATTAATGATGAATAAAAGAGTTAAAACAAACAAATTAGCCAAAAATGTGTTTTTATAATGTCAAATAAAAACATGTTATAAAGAGTTACAAAGAAAACATAAATTATAACAAAAAAATAATAAGTGGTTAGGCTTATTAGCTTGAAAATCATTTAAACATTAATGATGAATAGGGTAGATGGTCTATGATCTCCTTGGGTCCAGGTGAAATGCATATGTCATGATTCATTTTATATATCACATTCATTTATACAATAAATAACTTTAATAAAATTGTGTTCTAATAAATTTGTGCACACAACAAGGAACAACTCATCACAATTGTTATTAATTCCTTGGAAAAGACATATTTTAAATATCAATATATAAATCATAATTATTTTCCCATATAATTTTTAGTGTTTAAACATGGATTAATGGTCAAGACAGTAAAGACAAAAAAAAAAAAAATTTAATGGTTGTAACATCTTGGTAGGGTCTCTACACAATAAAATCACATATTCGAATTTGAAGACATACATTCTGGAAAGGTCTTTACACAGTAAAATCACATATTCAAATTTGAGGACATACGCCAAGCAAGTAAGTATATTTAGTTTATCTATAAATTTAATCCATAAAATCTAGCAATGAAATGAAACCAATCAATTTTAGAGGTAAGTTTGGGAGAAATATATTTCCTTGCACTAAGAGAGGAACATTGTATTTATTAGAATGACTAGAAATGTAGTATTAGAAGCACCAAACCTATCTTCAAACACATCATTGGTGTTAGTTATTTTCCTAACAATGTTTTCAATATTTGTGGTTTTTCTATGAATGTTCGACTAATGGAAAATAAATTGGAATATGGTAGGTAAAGCCTAGTTTGGTTTGTTTTCCGAACTCCTAACTCTTGAGCTGAGCTCTAAGAATAACCTATGATGAATTGTTCAACATTAGAAGGATACTTTACTCCCAACAAAATGGAGCAATGGGCTATCTGCATCATTCAACATTATATAGTCATACGCTAATTAGGGTAGTTATGTAATGGGGTGCCTAGGACAACCATCGTATTGCAGGTAAACTCATTACCTACATTTTCCTTATTGTTCAATCAGTCACATCTCCTTCTAGTTATCTAAATGGATGGGACACGAATTGAGTTGGAGTTGGATATTGAATGAATGGTTCTACAACTTTCTATGGAATTGAATCTATAATCAGCATTAGGGAAAAGGAAAATGGATCTACTACATCTGGATATCCAACTACTACCACGTTTTCTTGAGTTGCAGAGTCATTTCTTGAGTCTTTATCAATTGCAAATAGAAATTTATCTTTTTCATTTTTATGTTCAATGTTTAGTATACATTATATAATGAAATACAAGGATTTTAAGCAAGGTGTTGGAAGGGAGGCTAGGTCCAATTCACCATTTTCGTAAACTAACAAGGATAGATGCACATGATTTCAAACTAGTGGGGATGTGTTATTTGCCACTACTTATGCATTTGTTACATGCTATTGATCTAGAATGAATTAAACCAAGGGACAAGATGTTGATTTTGGAACAAGTTCTCAAAATAGCTACTAAACTTAGTAGGTGGATTCTATTGTTGACCATACAACTTATCAAGTATTTTTTTCTACAATAAAGAAAACCAATTTCCATCCAAAAACCTTATACTCACCATTGGGTAGGCACTAGAAAGAATTAAGCAGACATGATGAAAAACTAGAATTTATTTGTTGAAACTAGGGAGCATGGGACTTGATATGATTGAATGGGGATTGAGATATTTTCTAAGATGATTTGATTGTGTTGGTTGCTTGGAATGTTGGCATATTTTCATATTTCAAGGGAAGGCATGGTGGTAGGTTTCTGGGCCAAGTCATTAATGATACTATAGCTATGTAGAATCTAGAGAGATGAAAAGATAACCAAGGAAATAAGAAGCTAGTGTACAACTATAGAAAAGGATGTTCCATAAGAAAGAGGCCATTCCATGAACACCATTATAGATTGGTAGGAAGGCCTTTCCATGTGACTATCCAATAAATATCTAAACAAAAAAATACTAATTTTATTATTAAATTAAAAAAATATAAACAATTACATAAACTTTAAACAATACATAATTTTTAAATTCAACGAATATGATTAGGAACAAACTCATCACTGATTGATATGGTGCCAACTTTCAAAGACTGTTAATACAAAAACATCATAGTAACTTCAATTTGCATGATTGAAAAGGATAGAGCCAAGAACAAAATAAGAAGCATGGACTCCTTTTAGTAGTCAATGCATGTGCATTGTAAATATACATTATCACACATAATGAATATAGATTACCATATATGTGTATAATTTTCTAGAAAGAAGATATTGTTGTGAGAATAGTTTCATTTCAAGGATTGTTGATGTAAGAATAGAACATAAACGAAGTAATACTAAAACATGATGGTATATTATTTGATTTGCATGAATAAAAGGTGTGCAACAAAGAGCATAGCAAGAAGGAATCATCCCACCAAAAAATGCATATGCATTGTGAATGTAGATTACCATGTATATGAATCTAGATTACCATACAAATATATAATTTATGAAAAAAAAAGGATATTGGATGCTTTAGTGTTATGAGCATACCTTCTTTTTGAAGAATGTTGTTGAATTTCTTCCTTTGTGTCACGTGTAACTTTTTCTTCTCCTTCACTTGTATTTATTTTGATACAAAGATGATGCACATAATGCAATGGACAATTAAACAAACTATTATGTGAAAAACAATGTGAAGTATACAATATTATGAAACTAAAAATGAAGTGAAAGTTAATAAAATACAAATAACGATAGAATTATGCAGCTTTTTATTTGTTCATCCATGTTTATTTTTTTCTTATGTTCTTTAGAAGTGTCAATAGTTGTTTTGATGTACTCTACATTGAACAAAGTAATTTAGAAAAATAAATAGCGATGGAAATAGGTTTTAACAAAATGCCAACACAAAGTGAATTGTTGATGTAATCTTTTTTTCTTATTAGCAAGACTTGTACTATACCAACCTTTTTCCATCTGTAACAATTTTTTGATTCAATACTAAGAAATCCGGTATGTAAATATGTAACAAGGATAGGAAAATATGCTTTTCTTTACTAGGAAGGAAATACATATTTTTAAATATGTATTATGAATATGCTAGTATGTGAAAATGTATTATGATTTATACGTATTTCAGAGCTGAAGTCGAAGACAAATTGGATCATGATCACTCCAATATGTATTTAATATAAAAATTGTGGACTTCTCATTTGACCAAATATGGTCAATAAGTGTTTTTTGTACATGATTTGTTTTGTCCAAGATGAGGTGGAGATTGAAATTGCACATGTAGTTTTCCAATTTTCTTGTCTTTTCATTACATTTGTACATGTTGATATTAAAATATCCTAAATTTTTTATGATTTCATTCGAATGTAAATTTTATAACTCTTTTGTAATGGTAACCATTATTCTATTCTATGCAGTGCAACATAAATGTTGACTATTGCAATATGTGATCCATGGACTGTTACTTTTTCTATAGGAACTTCTACAGATTGTTCTTCAAAGTGCATTTGTTCCAATATTGTTGAATGTTTCTTGACTAGTATCATAACCCAATGTTTATTGCAATTGGATATGCAATTGAATCTTGAAAATTGTTCATTTTGCATGGGTAGTGTCATCTATGTTTCTTGCAAACAAAAAATATCATATTTCATTGTATCATAGTCACTTAATATGTTGTTAATATGTGCATGCAAACTATGTGTGTTTAGCAAAAGAATTGAGATTGATGATTCTAATTGTATGGATTCAAAATCATATTCTAAACTCCATTTTGGATTGTTTCGTAAGGGTTGCATATTAGTATCAATTTTTTGTTTCACCTTGAAGTTATCCATTGTGAGAGAATTTAGCAGGTACAAAGATTCTATGTTTCTTACATGAAATAAGGCTCTGTATACTAATCCATGTATCTGTATCCCAGTAGGGTCAAATGCAACATTGTTAAGTGTTAGACCCTCTGACCTATGTATTGTATGTGCACATGCAAGTTGAGTTGGGAATTGTTAACTCTCACCCTAGGCATATAGAGGGGATTCAGGAAACAAGGTTTTACAATGATGAGGGGAAGTTTATGTACATAGTTTATGTTACTTAATCACCGTATTCATTATCACAGTATTCATTATCAATTCATCTACTATGTACATAGTTTATGTTACTTAACATTCAATATACCCTATGCACAACATTATCATACTTAAAATTCCTTCATTCATCATTTACTTAAGTGTGTATAACCATGACAACATACATGAGAGACATATTCAAAATAATAAGCATTTATCATCATTGTGCAGTAACAATAAAAATCATAAATATAAAAAATAAACACATCACGACACAGGGTTTTAACATGGTTCACCCCAATCTAGGTTACGTCCACAATGACTAGCTTATTATTTTATTCATTGAAATCTCCTTACAGTTGCACACTATGCTTACAAAAATATGCAACAATAACCATTACTCAAACCTGCTTATCTATTATGCTACAGTGTGAGCCTAAATCCTCAGTCATACCTAAAAAATCCTCCTCAAGGCTTCTCGAAAACACGACTAGCTCCAAAGAAATTCACATCATAAACTCTCTGAACTCCTTCTACCCAAAAAACCAATCTAATTTATAGATTTAGAAATAGCGCTAAGAATGTTACAATGTGGAAAAAATGTCTCAAAATACTAACTAATTTCCATCTTTTTTTCACTGTCCCCTAAACATGTTCTAGATTCCATGCACGTGCGCTGCTCCAAAATGTCGTGTAATATATTCTTGCATGATTCCCAATAATTATCCAAAACACTTGTCCAACATGCCCCCAACACTCACTTGTTTAGCCTCATCACAAGCCACTCATTCCTTCTTCTAATTTTCCATTAAATTTTTGAATGTCTCTTTTGTTGTCATGGCCTTCTCCTTTACCTCTATCTCCCTCTGCAAAATTGTGTCGACTATTTTGGTAGTTACCTGATCCTGCATCTTCTCGACGCTTTCTTCGAATGCAAGTTTGTCTTTACCTCAAGTGGATGCTAAGGTTGTTGTCACCATGTAGTCTTCTTCTTGTAGTACCTCCAACTTTTTCCCGTGAGCCTATTGCTCTACCTCTAGCTAATTCATTTATGAATACAACTTCCTATTCTCTTACAATGTCATTACCACCTTTGTTGATGGTAGTGTACCCATTACTAATTTTAAATTTTGCACCTTTTCATGTGCAACCCGTATCTTTTGGATGATCTCCTATAGCTCCCTATATTCAGTTAGTTGTGTCCACATGCCTATGGTTTCTACATAGAGTTGATCACATTCTACCTTTATTTTATTTATTCTCTCCACAACTATGGTCACTGTTCGTTCCCTTTTCTCTCTTTATTCTAGTCGAGTACTCTATGCCATGCATGTTTCTAAGTTGGCTATTCATTCATGGAATCCATAAATAACTTCACTTATATTTGTTACATTTTCTTCAATTGGGGCCTCCATATCTGCCCAAGCTTCTAGGAGTTCTTTGTAGACATGCTCGAATTCTCATTGAATCCTTTCTACCTTATGTGCAGCCTCATCCTGCTCCTTCTTGAACTTTTTGTATTCCATATCCAAGGATACATTTTCTGTCATAACCTTTAACAACTTGTTAGATGTATTTTCTGCACGTGAGTTCATCTCTCGCATCACGCTTGTCTACAATTCTTGTAATACATTTGTCGATGGTTGAGATAACACGAAGTCAATATGACCTAGTTCCCTTTCTTGTTCCTGCATCTCTATTGTGGGGAAATATACCACCCGTGTTGCTAACTTGATCAATATGTGTTCTCCTGCTTCTGTTAAAGACTAAGATATTGGCGGTCCTGCCTCCACATTTTTTATAGATTCTGTTGTCAATTCATCCTCTATCTATCGTAATGGTGCATGCTTTTCTACTTCTAGCAATTGAAACAACTCAAACATCTTCTCATGCATCTTTATTTTCATTTCATCATGTTGGTGTGTTGCACGCTAGAACACATCGTCTGTTACTTCTTTAACTTGATCACCGATCTTTTCCAAGTCTTCCTCTATCACGGCTTGGATGGCCACTTTCTTGAATAATTTCCACATTGTCCATTGCCATTTGAATTTTCCTATCTCAAGTTTTTCCTCTATTCCTTTTTCTCTTTCCTATCCGGATCCTTCTTATTTATCATCATCTATCTCTTGTACTTCACGTTTTTGTCTCTCTGAGAGTCCTATTTCCGTTGGTGGAATATTCCACACGTCATCCCAATATACCATGACATGGTCGATCTTGTCCACTGTAACCATGTACTAGGTGGGAAACCATTTTGTATCTCGATCCTTTTTTTATTGTACATACATATGATTGCACCATGCCTTAAAGAGTGCCCTTGAATTATACGCATCGGCCCCCTGTGGTGGTATGCACGGTGTCCTATTAATGTTTTCCCTAATGGTTTATTTATAAATATAAAAGGAAGCATTGTTGTCCATCTACTACACTTTACGCATAGTATGTCCTAATTTTTGATAGTGTGCTGCTAGACATGGCGTATCCTTGACTCCCAAGAAATACATGTCATATGGCTCCCTCCATGATGATAGTGCAATTATAATTAACATGGAACTTAGTTCCTTTATCCTTTGCTTCTTCATAGTCAATTGGGAACTGGTTGAGTAAGAACGTCACCCAATTCATATGGACACCGTATCCTAACTTCTTGGAATTGTCAACTCTCTACTTCTTCTCTAAACCATTTTTTTTTTCTTGTTTTTCTTTCTTTTTTTCCCTAAACTATAATACATTATGCTAAACATTCAACGCAGTTTAGACCAGTGCATGGAAGTATGGTTGTCCCTATACAGTTTCAACCTACATTTTTTAACTAACCCTTCCATAAATTCTCCATCCAAATTCTCTAGTTGAACAACACCTACTTCTGTAACAAAGCTTATCACGTATTGTCCTAACCAATGCATCTGGTGCTTCCCTGAGTGCTGCAAAAACTTACTTTCATATAGTAACAGTGAGTTTCCTATCTGAAATTTCTTCTTCTTGATATGGCTATCATGCCAAGCTTTATCACGTGCTTTATGTACCTATTGATGGAAACCTATGACGAAACACTCTTCTTCTAATTCCATAATCTCTCACAATATCTCTTCGAATACACCATAATATGTAAGTTATTCCATCACAACAATATGTAGACTTGGTATGATAAACTCCATTGGCATAACCGATTCTTGTCCATACGTCAACCTAAAGGGAGTTTGTCCTATCAGCTTATTGTATGTAGTCCTATAGTCCCATTACACTACTGGAATATTTAAGTCCCAGTCATCCCAACTTACGTTGCAAACATTTATCAACACATGTTCCGAAATCTTATTGAAGGATTCTACCATGTCATTTTTCTGAGGATGGTATGGTGTACTCTTCTGATGGTGTATCCGAAACTTGGTTAATGTTGCAATTGTCCTACTAAAAAAATGTGTTCCCTAATCACTCATGGGTACTCTGAGGCATCCAAGCCTTGTGACTACAATCTTGAACACAAATTGTGTTGATGTCTCTGAACTACATTCGCTAACTAGCTTTGCCTTGATCCATCTAGTTAAATAGTTTGTTGCTGTAATAATGTAACTTGCTCTCAATATCCTAGCTAGTGGATTAATTGGACCAAAAAAGTTGACTGCCCATTTTTCAAATGATTGTAATGTCACATGTGGTACTAAGGTCATATTGTCTCTCCTAGAAGGCTTCCCAAGTCTCCAACAGATGTCGCAACTATGAAAAAATTCTTTAGCATCTTTATGTCAAGTAGGACACCATAATTCTGTGTGCATAATCTTATGAAATATATTTTTTACTACGTAGTGACCTCCTACAACCCCTTCATGCACCTCTGAAAAAACCATATTTCTTTCATGCTCCAATATGCAACTTCGCAGAATACCATCCACATCTAGCTTGTATAAGTTTCCTGCTATCAACTATTAATCTGTTGCCTTCACTATAATTTACTTCTTCCGTGCTATTGTAAATTTTGATGGAGTGATTACTATGATAAAAAACTAAAACATATCTACAAAATATTCCTCCACCATTTGAATTGCAAATAAATGCACGTATGGAAAAATGTAACCCAAGTTCCTTGCATCCTCTCCTGACAGTATGCATGAAAAATGGTCTAGTCTTGAGTTAAAATTTCCTAGTTTCACGATCACCTTGAAGTCATAGTCTCAGAACAACAAAATCCATCTGCAGATTCTACCCCCCAACACTGTCTTGTTCACTAGGTATCTCAGCACAAAGTGGTATGCATACATATTGAAGTGTGATCCATGTAGGTAATGTTTAAACTTTTGTAAGGCACATACCATCGCCAAACCTTCTCTTTCTATTGTAGTATAGTTCTTCTTTGTAGATGATAATTACATGCTGGAAAATGAAATCAGATGGTATATCTCTCCTTCATTGGGTTGTGCCAAAAATTCTCCCGTTGATATCCAAAATGAATCAACATGTATGTGAAATTGTTTTCTCCAGTCAAGGAAAACTAAAATCGGCGCAGTGACCATATTTTGTTTCAATGTAGACATAATATTTTGACATTCTCCATTCCGCTGATACTTTACTTCCTTCTTCAGCAAATTCTCCATAGGAGATGTGATCTGTACATATCCTTTGATGAAATTTCTATAATACCATGTATGACCTAATGTGGACTTCAACTATAGCACTGAAGTTGGTGGTGGTAGATCAACAATTGTAGGTATCTTGGAAGGGTCCATTATCAATGTCTTCTTACACACCACATGGCCTGAAAAAATTCCAAAAGGCACAAAAAAAATGCATTTCTTCATATTTAATGATATCCGGTATTTCCTTCACTTATCCAACATTAAGAGAAAAATTTCAACATGATCTTTCAATAGACTAAATATTTTCCAATCATCTAGATACACTTCTAAAAACTTATGAATAAGCTTTTTGAAGGATGAAAAAACTACTCTAGAAAATATTATTGGTGCATTCTTCAATCCAAACGACATAACTCTATATTAGTAGCAACCCCATTCTGTCGTGAAGGTCATATTATATTGGTCTTCTTGCGCAATCCTTATATGGTGGTATCCCAAGAATCCATCGGTAAAAGAGTAAGACTCTAGAGCCCCTATGTTCTCTAGTAATTCATCAATAAAAGGCATAGGAAAAGGGTCATGTAAGCATGCATCGTCCAACTTCCTCAGATATAAAAATATCTTGATTTCTCTTGTCTTCTTCTCTTGAACCACCATAGGTATGATCCATTCTAATTCTTCAACAGATTCTATAATTCCAGCCTCTAACATTTTGTCTATATCTGCATTTACCTTCTCCTTATATTCCAGGTTCATTCTATATGGTATTTGTCACATGAGTTTCACATCTAGATTCAATGGAATCCTCATTTCTCCTAATTCTCCAGTGATTCCTTTCATCTCTAAGAACATTGTTAGAAATAGATCTTGGTACTCACACATTAAGTCAACAATATTTTCCATTGTTTCATCATTCTAGTAGTCTCCTATATAAGCAAACTTAGGTTTCTTTTATGTACCAATGTTCACTTTACGTGTCCTTAATGGATTTTCATATATGAATGAATCAAGATCCGGTCCTTCGACTACACAATCCCCTTCAATATATTGTATCTGCAAATTCCTTGGATCTTCCTCGTCTTGGGATTCTTCTACAACATTATAGAAATATAATACCTCTTTAATTTTTGCAGTGACTCTGGGCGCACTATGTAAAGGCAGTGATCCCAACACATCTTTTGATGAAAAAATATTATTCCTAAGAAATTGCAATGTTGACTCAACCAAAGGATTATTACTTTCAAAACTGAAGGTTACCTTGAATTTCCTAGTCAACTCTTCCCAATATCCTATTCCTCTGCGCACTTCTAGTTCTATGAAGCAATTCTTGGGAATTATATCCAGAGTATGCACAAATAAGTGAGTGAATTCTTGATAAGGTACAAATATCCACTACGTATTAAAATTTGTAACATGATCTGTTGGAAAACTTAATCCATTGTACTTCGACATGATGCTTTCATTATGTGTTCCAAATATAACTTGCAATAATCTCTTACATTATAGCCAATGTCTTATGCTATATTTGTGTGTATCCCACCATGTCGTTGAATTCACTTTTAGTGAAAACTCTAAGGCCACGAGTCTCTAATGATATGGAATCTTCATTTCAAACTCATTAATAAAATATTCTATAGGTGTCAGTCCAGTATACCTTGGAGGTTTGACTATTTCAGTCCCAATCCATCACAATGCAGAGGTAATTCAATCACACTTCCTAGTCGACACTTCATGTAGTCTTTTTTTCCAATTCTCTAGAGTGTCTTCTAAGTCTAATGTGCATGAGTTTATTCTTCTCCAACTAAGTAAACCTTCATCTATAGAATTGACATAGTCATCCATTCACGAAGTCATATTATATAAATTATTAAAGCCTTTTCTCCTGAATGGTTCTACATACCTTTGTCCTTCAGTGGGATCCAATGGCACAGTTACCTTTAATTATTTCACTTTGAATACCATATTCCTCTTCTTTAATTCAATGACCGTCTGATTATCAAATGCCCAATCGAGTCCCAACAAAGTTGGATATGGTGTGTTTCCATATACTATTTTTATCACTTTGAAGTCTGCTACACTGTACACTCGATCAATATTGACATTAACTCTTGTTAACCTTCCAACTGGAATTCTATTATGTTGGTTCTCTAATGTCAATTAGATAGGATACCAAATCATATTTGTATGGTCCATCATCTCCTAGGTATATCTCAGTATTACATTTACATCTGAACTTAAATCTATAATTATATTATCCATTTCATAATCTCCTATCTATGCACTGAGCATAAAATCCCTATTGGTTCACTTCTTACTCTGCACCTAGTTAACTTCTCTATGTACTATAGTTTCTCTCTTTCTTAGGCACAATGGTCAATTATTCTATGTAAACTACTCAACACAGATTCATCCTTTATTAAATTCAAGCAACTTCTTAAAAATATTTTTGAAGTACTTACCTCATCAGTTCATTTCTTAGAATCATCATAGACTAGAGGCATATCATATACTAGTGGTTTATCATAGAACGATGGTGCAAATGAAGTTGATGTTATCCAGTCTAATCCCATCAACTCTTTTTTGGCTTTATGGTAAGTCTATTTCTCTTTCCTTGGATCAAATAATGGTAATGGATCCAATGCTTTCCTTACCCACTGGCAAATGTTATACCCTTAATATGTCAGGTCCGCTCCAGTTCTCATTCCTCTGCACATAACTGCTACTATCTTAGGTTGTTCATCGTGTTCTTTAGTTGCTATCATATGTATGTTCTGGTTCTAGTTCCCTTTGCCTACCATTTCACTATCAATTGAGGACAATCCTTTGTCGCATGGTCCAGTGCTCTACAATATGTGCATTTCATGCAAGCATTAGGGTAGTCTCTTTCCAAGTGTCCCAGATGATTACAATTATAACAAATGATCGATCCTCTTCCTCCTCAACCAAATCTGCCTAGTCCTCAACCTCTGTCGGATCCTCCTCATCCACCATGGTTAAAACCTCTCAGAGTATTATACCATGGAACTCTTCCTTCTACTGTGGCATTTTATTCTTTGATTGTATATGAATTTGCAGTACACTCTCTCATTAAGTCGAATGCATGAAAATCCTTCTCCTCATGTCCTACAGACTTGCAAAATTATAGAACAAATTTTTCGGCATACTTTGGTAATTATGCAATAATGGAAAAACATTCATATGATGTCCCTATGTCTTACATATTTCACAATACCCTACTCCTCCTCCCAATGGGTTTGGTGCCCCTGTAGCCATATACAATGTAGATACTGGGAATTCATCTTTATGATGGCATTATGTCTTACATGTAATACACCAAAAAAAAAAATTTATTTTCCTTTCCTTTCGTCAGTTATGAAAACTGAATCCTTAGCGCAACTAACTATGACTCAACCTGTCACATTCCTATTCCATATTATATAGGAGATTCTTTTGATTATAATGATTTTGGCTATGAAGTGACCTTATGTTGTGTCAGAGGACAATGAATGTGTGGAAACAAGCCTGCAATAAACCATTCTTTGTGTTGTTTGTTAGGAATATGGAATGCTAATCTACCCATAACATATTTAAACCTATGATGGTAATACCAAACTTCCTCATTTTGTATTTTCTTAATTTATTTCAGCTTTGTGATATACTACGACTCGTATTTCAACTTCCAAAATTCCTTTAATAAGGCTTGTCCAATTTTTGCCAATGTCCTTCATTGTCCCACCGATGTAGTAGTCTGGTACTTCATGTACCACAATAGTGCGCGATCATTGAACATCATTTATAACTGTACAATATTAGTTTCCTCATCCTGGACATTCTTAGAACTCCATATCATATCACATACAAATATATGTTGCTCTAGGTATTCCGACACCACTCCCTGGAATCCATGCATTCTTAATGTATGATCTATTCATGCCATTGTATTCGGTGTAGTACTTACCTTCGGTGATGTTGACTAACTCTAGTTCATTTTCCTACTTCCACTATTCTGACTATTGTTCTGACTTCCTCCACTAACTACAATTTCTCTTGTCAAATTTTTGGTTTCTACTTCATATCTTGGAGATGCGCATGGGGTCATGGGTTCAACACAGATTCTGATATGAGATGGACTTCCTTCCTCTACTGGACTATACTGAGGATATTTTTTTTTCTCTTTCCTTTCTTTGTACAATGTGATCTGACGTACTGTGTACGGGTCGCTTTTATGAAATACTATGTGCTTGTCTTCTCTCTTAGCAACAGTATCCTTCTTTCTATACCAGAATATTTTCCCACAATGAAATACTCCAATCTATCCTTCTGAGTCATTATCTTCCTCTCTTTCCATCCTTAATCCATCGTATTCCTATTCATATATTTCCACTCTCATAACATCCGTTGGTCATCCCCCAGCCCCCCTATGTGCTCGAAGGTGCCTAGCAATCATATTCCATCTTCATGACATTTTTGTCACACAACAACATTTTTATCTAGCTAGACAATGCATTCAAAAATATTTCAAACAAACTCTTGAAGAAGTCCCTCTCTACAACACTATAAGACTACGTGAAATCTATTGCAAACTCTATAATGTAAATCCCCAGTATAATATTCAACCAAAAATCAACTTCGCGTGAAACTTTATTACTTACTATATTCAATTTTCTAATCAATTCATAGGTCCAGTTTCTCGAAGCCTTCGATTGGTATCTCCCAACATTATCCAATAACCTTTCTAACCATTCAGTCAAAATTATCGAAAATTCACCAAAGAAGATTTCATGAAGGTCTGTAAACACATACCTTTGCAACCATTATTCATCTATGAGCCATGGGTTCCTATTATTTTCTATGGAAAATTATCGTTTCTTCCTCTCTATCCATTCTATGATATCTTCCTTATTCATCCTCCAAAACATTCCCCACAATTACAGTTCGCGGTCCCAAAAATAGAACCATTTGTTGGCACGTAGTGGGAAGACCCGAGATTAATCATTAACAAACCAACAAAACCCTTAGACACCAGCCCTTTTAGCATCACTTGCAAAGCAAGTGAAGTCTCACCCAAGGCATCTAGAGGGATTGCAGGAACCAAGGTTTTGCAGTAATGAGGAAAAGTGTTTCATTCCACATAATCATATTATTCATTATCCATTCATCTACTATGTGTGCATTTTTTGTTACTTAACATTCAATATACCCTATGCGTGGCAATATCCTACTTAACATCCCTCCGTTCATCATTTACTTAAGTGCAGATAACCATGAAATAATACATGAGAGACATATTCAGAATACTAAGCATGTATTATCATTGCACAGTAATAGTAACCATCATAAACATAACACACAAACACATCATGACACAAGTTTTTAATGTGGTTCACCCCAATTTGGGATACATCCACAACACTTGGCTTCTTATTTTATTCATTGAAATCTCCTTACACTTTTGCACAACCCTTATAAAAATATTCAACAATAACCATTACTCAAACATGCCTAGCCATTATGTTGTAGTGCAAGCCTAACTCCTAAATCATACCTCAAAAAAATTCATCAAGACTTCTCCAAAACTCGACTAGTTACAAATAACTTCACATCATAAACTCTCTGCACTCCTTCTACCCAAAAAACCAATACAATTTATATCTTTACAAATAGGGATAATCCCATTACAATGTGGAAACAATGTCCCAAAATCCTAACTACTTTCCACCTTTTGAGCACTGCCTCTCGAACATGCTCTAGCTGCCTTGCATGCATGCTACTCCAAACTGTCACAAGATTCATTCTTGTGCGATTCCCAATACTTATCCAAAACTTATCCAACACCTACCCATAGATTTAGGTAATGAGAACCATTAATTTCTTATGGATTTAGAACTTAGAAATATTTTCCACCATAAGAGATTCGTTAATGTGTAACACAAGTACTTATAATCACTTTAGAAAAAATCATACATTCATACACATAAAACCCATACAGTCATCAACATAAAAGGTAGAAACAATGAGATTCATACAAAACATGCCATGATATATATATATATATATATATATATATATATAGTATACACACACACACACACACACACACACACATATTCAACATCGTCTAAATTGTACATTTTTTTACAAAATGGCACCTCGTGCCCAATATACAAAATGGAAACAAGTTCTGTAACATGGAAAAGAGCCATATGTTGGCCTATATACAAAATGGAAGTGATTGGTCAATCATTGACCATTTCCACCCTTGTGACCCTCAGGTGAATCCTGAAAATCTATCTTTCTTCTCTTGCTTGAGGAAACACCTCGAGTGGTTCTAGGCCTGGGCATGCTTCGTCGCTCCAGAGACTGCACAAAGAAAAAACATTGTTATAAGTTTTTTTCCTCAATGAACTAAAATACATACAAAATGATAATTTGTCATTTGACCTAAGAAAATTCACTGCATATTCCATTGACAATCGTGAGGGTGTTACCCTCCTCAGCGAACTCAATATCTTAGCAATGCCACCCTATGGTAGTTACAAGGATCAAATCAAGAAAATTAAACAAATATAGATAAAACCAAATTCATGATACATAAAAATTATCATCAACAAATTATCTCACCGTGAATATCTCGGGCCTTGATGGAGAGTCACTGGCAGGTGGAGCGCTCGGTTGTAAAACCTACTCTGAGGAAATCTCTACTATGGAAGCCTCGGTAGATGGGGTCGATGGAAATGGTGGTGGGGGTGGGTGGCATATGGGTGCGACTATTGTTTATGGATGCGATGGAAGAGGTGGTGTGAATGGGTGGCCTATAGGTGAATCCCATGATGATGCATGGAATAAGACAAATGTTGGGGGTGGGAAGTGACAGAGCCCCACAAGTTGTACAAGTGATGAGAACTCCTTTTTCTTGGAGTAATCCAACCCAAAATCAGATCCCATGTTCCGAGGGAGTGCAACATTACTATAACTAGGGAATATGTTTGCGGCCTGCATACATATTAATAATAGTGAACTATCAATACCAAATAGAAATATTAAAAATCATAAACACAAAAAATTTGAGATTTAAACAATATTTAACTCTACACATGATACCTCTAATTAAGGTGACTTGTCCATTCTAGATGGACATTCCCCAACATTTTCTGGTCCCACATCCTGTAGAAACACAAGAACATTAAAAATTTGAGGATTCCATAAAATAAAGAAATGACTATGGTGAATTTATGAAATGTGACACGTGTCTGTGTATGGGGTACACCCAATGAGAAAGATACCTCTATTTCTGCATCAGTGGTTGTGATAAGCATTGATGCATCCATGGTCATAGAGGGTTTGCTATAAGGATGTAAAAACTACAGAACAATTGATGGGTAAATTATATACCTAATTTACCTTGATTAAATTATCGACCAGGGAAGGTAAACTTTGAGTTGTAACACAATATGAGTCTAGACAGATCAGGAGATAATTGTTTGTGTAATGCTACTACTGTATTTTATGACTAAATCCTAGTATTGGAATGAAATATGGAAAGTGAATTGAACAAGAAAAGGAGAGTAATCTACCCTAGGGATCAAAATTATTCTTTCAACCTACAATTCTATTGTCAAAAGATGATGTAAAAGACTTCAAGAAAACCAAAATCTATTTGAGATGTATAACTAATTACAAATAACAATCTATGAATATGAAATGATAACAAGTTATTTTTTGCAAAAACAATTACTTTAAGTGAATTCTACTTAAAATGGATTTTTAAAACTAAACTATGAAATATTCGTTACTTCTGCAATAAGGAAAATAAGTGACATCATCTAGTCTTCACACTAATCTTATTGAAGAAGGTACACAACATTATCTAGTTCACACTATCCTGCTAAAGAAGAAAAACAACATCATCTATCTATATCTACAATGGTGAATGATGACATCTAAATACGGTGGTTGTCTCTACAATGGAGAATTATATCACGATGACATCTGAATATGATGGCTAATTCAAATGAAATTAATTTTACATTGAATTCTATAGAAAAATGTAAAGTGGAAACTAAACAATATACTGAAAACTTTGTCATTCAAGGAATATCAATATGTTGCAAACATGTTCTTGTCAGAATCAGAAATTCCATGGTTACACTTAAACTGGAAATATATTCACAAAGATATGATTACACAACCCTGTAGGGGTTACCTTAAAATATTCAAAATACAAGTTAAATGAGCTATAAACAGTCTTTTATGCACAATTCTTCAAGTGATCAACCTGCAAAGAAGATGTATATACATTCAAACACAATTATATATAACGTTGTGACACAGTTAGCAAGACATCTGTAATTAAAATAAAAAATACTCTAAATGAGAGACCTGCAAAAGAAAGAGTTAGACAAATCTAAATGTACAACAAAATAAGAATTCACAAACTACTGGTGCCCCCCCCACCCCCCCCAAGTAGTCATACTCCATCTTAAAGAACAATGACAATTAGCACATCAACTCGAATTTCATTAAAAACCAGAAATTTGTATATAACAGTGACAAGTCTTTCAGTAGTATAACAATTATCTCATCATAGACATCTCCCTTTTGTTCTGTGGCTTCAGGTATATATAGAGTTTGAGAGGTTGACCACTGAAAGGGTCGACTCTCTCTCAAAAACATAAAATCGCTTAGTTGTGCTATTAATAGGAAACGAGTCTTAAAATCGTATCTCAAATATAGGATCTATATTTAACTGTCTAAATCGAAATACAATAGGAGCCATAGAAAGAGAGCAATAATGGGTAAAAAACCCATGTTCTAGTTTTTCCCCAAAACGCCCACAAGTATGCTAACGACAAAATATGTTGCACTCTGAGTTCCGTAATAAGGGTAGATGGAAGTCCAGATCTATCTGTTGAACATTCGAGTTGCCGTATTAAGAACCAGATGAAGGTCTAGATCACATTTTTTCCTATTTAATCAAAATAACAAATAGTAAGCAATTAGATCCATTTAATTAAATATAAATATCATATTAATCTATCAAATGAATTCAACACATACCTCATTCGTATTCCATATCGATTTGATGAAAATAACCTGATAATAAGCTCAAGAAAGGAAATGGAGATACAAAATGCATGATCATTATGTACAAAAAGAGACTTATAGTAGGAAAAAAGTAGGTAAAACATGGAGTCATCAACAACATACAATAAAATATTGATATAAATAAATAAAATAAAAAATGAATATATAATGATTAAGAACATAGTGATTGTTAAGATACTAACCTCCTCCATGAAGCTGTGTTGTCCATTGGCCTTCATAGGCCCATAGCAGGTCTTCCCATAGCTCGAGCATCTGTGAGGTTCACATGGACAACGACTATGTCCATGTTCGCTCTCCTCACTAAACTATGCTATGTGGGTTGAATCTCTAACCCCACTATCAATGTCATCGACAGACACCTCCTGTCGAGCTAGTCAAACAATGCTTCCATGTTTCACTAGGCTTCAGTTCAATGATGAAATATCTCGTTGTACATGCTATAAGCTCTTTGCAACAGGAGGATGTTGGGTAGGGGGGTCAGGAATTTTCCTCGATGGAAAAGGAACTAGCATGGGATCATGCATTCCTTTCTCTCAATCATGTGTGGACCCTCGTCCCACCCCCTGGAACTCACCCATCTCAAAGTAGTTGACATGCAAAACCAAAATAATTGCATCCCATAGTTTTCTCAAAATTCTAAGGGGACCTCCTTGTTATTGCAAGGAGGTTTATCAAATACCATATACCACCTATCCATCCAATTTTGACAAATATGTGGATTGATACACCAGTCAATACAAATGCATTTTTTGTTCATAGGTAGTTCTTCTCCATTTAGAGGATCCCTAAAAATAGACAATAGTTGTTATTTTGAAATAACCAAGTCTATGACTTGGTTTCTATCCAATCCAAAGTTGTAGTACTCAAACATTCTTTCCGTATACTGAAAAATAGAACTCAATTCCCCTTGGGAACTTAAAATGGACCTCACAATGATATCTAAAGAATTAGCCAAGGACAGTCTTATTGGTTCTCTGGTGCCCTTAACTTCTTTACAAGTTTTCTTAATGTAGCCAACCCCTCATCAATTTTGGTGATTAGATTGGGTGTTTGTGGGGGGTTGGGGTTTTGTTCTCCTTGGTCTACTGGTGGGTGGTTTACGTTTTCACTAGGTTCCATTTTGTAATATATGTTACAATTTAATAAGCGATTTAATAAGCATAATGATGACTAAGGTATTACAAACAACAATTTTATTTTATCCCAACAAAATCATTAACATAAGTTTGTGTAAAAAAAAGAAAAACTATGTGTTATCTTTACAATGAACTTGGAAAAAAGCTATATAATATTGGTGAGTTGTTGAGAGATTTACATTCAAGTATTAACTATGTGTAGTGAACCTTGCTAAAGTTTCAATTCCATTGGGATTTACATCCATAACCTATGACTAATGTTTTTATTTTTATTTTTTTAAATCAAAGAAATGAAATGAGAAAAAATCAACGATACCTTTCTTGTGATGGACATAGTGGAAATATCCTTGGATTTGGTCATTCTTTACTTGTCCTCTTTTCTTTCTCAATGTTGGAAATTTGTGGGGTGCAATGTGAAAATGAGCACAAAAAGTGCTCGCGGTCCTTAAAAAAAGGGCACATCGGGAACATGCATGTGTTCCTGCTAGGAATGTGTGCACGTTCTTAAGAATGCATGCATGTTCCTATTGACAAACTAAAATCACAATATTGATGTAGGTTTGGGCCTTACCAAACCTATATGATTAAGAATGCATGTGCATTCCTACTGACCCGCTTCCCACTTTCTCATCCACCAACTTCATGCACTCACCCATATATATATATATATATATATATTTCTATTTTGTTTTTAAGGTCACGGCCAAGCCAGACACCAAATTGGCATATGAGACCCCCTTTGCCCAATGATTTGACTGGTAAAGTCTATGGAGGTATACATACCCTACCCCCCTCTGGATTTGAACTGGTGACCTCTTAGGAGGAAACACATGTTCTTAACCATTAGGCCCACA
>JASDQU010013611.1:65619-81283 GCA_032191745.1 Picea mariana | reverse complement strand
GAGAGAGAGAGAGAGAGAGAGAGAGAGAGAGAGAGATGACCACAGGTCGATGGAAACACTTCTCTGATACCACTTAAATCAAACCTATTGGTTACTTCACCTAAACATCCATTATAACATGGATGAGTCCATATATTCGTCAGGGGACAAATAATTATTATTTATTATCCATTGACATGTCATAATATACAATGGCATGCATATAAATACACGTAGGGAATGCCAATTCGTGTCTTTGGTAGAGGTCATGACATATCAGTATTACATAATAATTGTCCCGTAACCATTATTACATGATATTTATTTAGTATATTATGATAATAAATGTAATATAGTGTAGGTATGTTACACATTATAGGTAAGTTTTTGAGAAGGGTCCCAAGTTTTAGTTTTTGGTAAGTGTGGGACTTTTAATAACTCAATGGTTCCTTAAATTTAATCCTAACTCTATTCTAGTTACTAGAATGTCAATTTGGGTTCGTCTTCCCAACTTCCTAGTACGTTTTTGGTATTTATCAATTTTTAATGATATAGGGAATTCTTTGGGAACTTACCTAAAATCCGATCTTGAAAGAATTGTGCTAGGTTTATGCACGTATTTGTGTTAATATATACCTCAATAAGGGCCTTCTAGACAAAATGATTCTAATATGGAAGAGTTTTAAATGAACACAAGTCTTAAATTATGGGATCACAACATTTAGGTGCAGGATATGTCATTTTCCAATACATTTAGAAGATGCTTATCCCCATGCTTGAGCTCATCCTCCTAGGATGAAAGGAACTAGATAGATAGAATTTTACAATTTTAGATATTAACATTGACCGTAATGAGGTAACTTAGGACCCCCAAGTGTGATTTGGGGAATCCACTCCTTTCTTGGCGGATAAAGTAAATGATCTGGGTTATTTTGAGAAGGACATGACAAAAGAAATATAATAGAGATATAACATATACATATATATATGGAAAGGAACACAGTAATACAGTAAAACTCATATTCTATTAATGAATATCTATAATACAAAAGATCGTAAAATGCAAAGCACCCAAGCTAGCTAGAATGGTGGTAGCGTATCTCTGAAGAGTGATGTGTCGACTATGCTCATTCACAAGAAGTTGATTACAATGAGGCTCCAAATGACTTTTTAACATAAAGAATAAATGAGAAAACCCGAAACATCCAAAACCCTAACCCAAAAAAATGAAACACCAAAAGGTTTCTGGGCCTCGATGGGGGTAGTTGATACATTAACTTCTTGAGGGCACAAAGTTTACATACGATCTTCGTTTGCAGCGATCGGTACACCATAGTAAAGGTATGTCCAAGGAATACACATTTTGAACAACTAAATACATCCCAATATGGATATAGTGGGTGATTCCACGTAAAAAAAATATTGTTTAGGGCCTCAAAATGGACCTATAAGTTTAGGACCCAAAAAACTGTATAAAAACTGCCAATATGGAAACTATAATTTGATCTATTGGAATAGGTGGGAGGCTATCGATGTACACCTAGATAATTCCCCCCCCATTAATAATAAATGGTCTCTATTGTGTAAAGTTCCTCCATCAGATGGGGAAAATTACGTTGAATTTGAATCATGGTGAGCCACTTTCCCTGATGAAGACACTACCTTGGTTTGACAACTTGATAGAGTTTGATATTCCACTAGAAGGTGCCATTCATATTTGTGTCCATGATCCAATCAAATTTCTCCTACTCAATGTAGTTAGGATTGATTTATGTAGGATCCAAGTGCTCGACCATGTCCAAAGTTTCCATGAGACATGGAAAATATGGTCAAAGCAGTTCCACGTTAAATACTAGGTGTGAGCCAAGGAAAGGAGGAATAATTAATTCAAAATAATTCTCACCCAAAAACTTGGTGATGGTGTAAGGCCTGTATCAAAGTGGATGTATCTTCTAATGGGGTCCTATGAGGTGTTATTTTTACAAATGAAACCATACCTTATATCCCACATAAAACTTGTGTGGTACCCGATGTTGATCATGGTGTTTCCTCTACTAGGCATTGTGTTTCTTAAAAATATTATGAATTTTTTGTTTGATGTGTTAGATTTGATCAACAAATGTGGTTGCTTGATCAACCTCTATCTGATAAACATGGGAGGATTCTTCTTTTTTCACTACAATGGGTAGAGCTATGTTAATGGGGGCCAATGGTTGGAACCCCAGGGACACTTGAAAAGGGTTATGTCCAATAGAGCCATGGAGGGATATATTGTAGCTATGTTGAAAATATGGAAGGATTTCATCCCATGTGCATGTATTTTTGAAATTATACATCCTCGGGATATGGAAAATCATCCTGTTGACTACCTCTATTTGTCCATCAGCCTATGGGTGGAAGGCAGTCAATTTGGTCATCTTGGTGTCTATTAGGTATCTAGAGAGGTAGTGGGGGGAGCCAGAGGGTCGATAGTGATAGTAGTGGAGGTCATTCAATGTAACATGGACTAGGTCCTATATATTATTAAATAAGTCCTACTATGGTAGCTAGATATCTTATTATAAATATAATAAATGTAAAAGGGATTCTTAGAAGGTTTTGCTTCAAGAAGATTCCTCATCTACAATGTTCTTAGGTAGTTGGTAGAACTATATAAAAGGGTTCAATCATTGTAATGGGGTATGAAGATAAGTATTGTATTTGGAGAGGTATCTCAATAGGAGGATTCCCCCTCGAAGAGGCAAGCGAATAAGAGATGATCCCTTCCATAATAGGATCCATTGTATGGTGTTTCCCTACATCAAGGATTTTATTATAATAAAAGTGTGTTTATTATATAATGTATTAATATTTGTGGTGTTTCTGTATACAAGTATTTGGTTCTTAACAAGTGGTATCAGATCACTTTCCTTGGTAGGAAGTGTGGGCAATTTTTTTTTTATTTTTTCATATTTGTTTTCAATATCTAACTACTAAGATATATAACCACCATATCTAACTATGATAGGAAGAAACACAATGGGAGTCATTATTTTATAATTTTTTCCACCCAAACGTCTCATGCCCATAGGAGTTAAGAACTCTAGTTAGTGCCACAACCAGGGGTCAACTGAGGAAATATGAAACATGGTTGGTGCTTCCCTTCTTGTACTTGATGTTTAAGTGGAATTACTACAGGTACATAGACCACTTCTTATTGAAATCATTATGTAACTTTCCTTGTGTCTACATGAATTGAAAAGGCCTACGATCATTGTGGATGATCATTTCTTTCCCCATAATATAATGCTTCCATTATCGACATGCCTGGATAATGGATTACATATCTTGTTCTAGGTGGGATACATGAAAAAAACATCAGATAGTGTTTCACTATGATAGGCTAACATATGCCCATGCTGAGTGAGGACTACACTGATAGTATAATCTAAAGTATCTGTCTCAATATCAAATGTTTTTTTGCGGGTATGGAAGAATATGGAATGTTATTGAGAAGAGGTGGAATTTCAAATCCTCGAATTCCTTCTATTGGGACACATCCCACACAAAATTTGTGTTCACTCCACCCTTGGTCACCTAGCTTAGGGCCCAAGCAATATGAGAGAACCCAAACAAAAACCATCCATATAAGTTGGTGAGGCCCAAGAAGATGTGGAGATTGGTCATTGTCTTTAGGGATGGCCAATCATAGATGACTTGGATCTTGGCTGGATCCACATTTACACCTTGCTCATCCATGATGTATCCAAATTATTGGATTCTCTACATTCCAAAGGAACACTTATCCAATTTTCATGTAAAATGTGTTATTGTAGGGTTCCCAAGACCTCCTGACTATGCTTCAAATTCTCCTCCCAAGTTTTATTGAAGATGAGGATGTCATTCAAATATATGAACAAAAAGGTTTTTTTGAATGTCCACAATATGTAATCCATCATCCGCATGAATGTGGATGGAGAATTAGTCAAGCTGAGAGGCATGACCAACCACTCAAAGATACCTTATTTAGACTTGAAGGTTGTCTCCCATACATCATTTTTCTCAATCAACCCCTAGTGGTAGCCTAAACTCAGATCAATATTACTAAAAAACTTGGCTCCGTTGAGCTGATTGAGAATATCATCAATCTAGGTGATTGGGTACCGGTTCTTGACTGTGATCTTGATCAAGGATCTATAATAAATAAAAAATTTCCATGTCATGTAATTCTTCTTTACCAGAAGAATTGGGCTCCCACAAGGTGACGATATTGGTCTGATGTTCCCCTTCAAAATTACCTCTTGGATCTAGTGTTTGATTTATTCATTCTCCATAATAGAACATGTGTACATAGGGCCGTTATGAAGAGGAGTAACAGGTGTCAAATCAATTGATTTATTTACTTGACAGTGCATAGTAACCCCAATAGGCAAGGCAAATATGTCTTTGTGCTCTTCTATTATCTTTTCTACCTACTGTTGTTGTGTAGAGAGACCTCGTGCAGAGGTTTTTGGGGTTGCAACGACCTTGTGTTCACATTCCGACAAAAACATAAAGAGGAAAAATATCCCATTCTGAGATACCACCTTTTTTCACTACTTCGTGGAGATAAAAAATACTACAGTGGTTGGGACTACCTCCAATACCCTATATAGTTAATCTCCCAACGTAATAATGACACTGCAGGGCCTAGATTCATAAAAAATATGATGCTTCCACGTATATTGTTGTCCTTACAAAACATCAAAAACTTCAAGGGGGGAAACATCACACAGTAAATAATTTTTTAATGGTTTGATGTCATACTGTAGGTGACATTGTTGGTTGACGTGGTTTCATTGTCCCTAGTTGAGCCAACAAATGGTGTATGGCTAAGGATGTAGTGTCATTATCAGGTTCAACCTATTGGCAACCTATTCTAATATTAGGTTATTTTGGCTACCATGGTCAACAATGAAATTGAGTGGGGTCCCCTTCATCCACATTTGTGAGTGGAAGAGGCGGTCCCCTTCTTTAGGCTCCTCTCATTCCTTTGGGTGGACTTTTGTGGAGCAATGGTGACACTAGGTTTTGCATCAATGATCTATTTTCCCTTTTTCAGTTTTGAATCAGAGTCTGAGTTAGCATCCGACCTTAAGGATTTTGTCTTAGACAACAATGATTTTTTTGAGCGACATTCATCAGTATTGTTCCAAGGGATTTTGTGAAACTCGCACCACTTTCCAGTGTCCTTTTTTGACTTCCCATTACCCTTGTTTATTGGTGGCTTGGAGTGGTTGTCCTAGGAATTTCAATCCTTGCTATGTCCCTTTCCCTAGGATTTAGGGCCACCCTTACCATACTCCCTTACCATACTTCAGTTGTTTCATATTTGTAGACCTGGACTCCCGCATTTTCTAATTCTTAAATTTCCGCTCAATTTTGAAAACATATCAATAAATGGCTCCAAATGATGAGATTTATAGAAACTCCATTTCAATTTGGATGTCCTTATGTAGAGCCCCACAATATTTTATAACTATATTTTGATCATATTATTTGATACCCAACTTGGTGTGCAAGGTATGGAAGGTATTTATGAACTCCGACACTATTTGACCCCTCTCTTGACACAATGTGGTCCATCTCGTGTACTAGTCATCATAGTTTCCAATAGGGTAATACTATTCCTTGAGGGAATCAACAAAATACACCCAAGTGGGTCCTGGCCTAAAATTTGCAAAATCGTCCTCAACATGATCCTCACAGTAACTCTCCCACCAATATATGATATGGGGAAGGGACTTAACGAGCATGAAGGTGATTCTTTCACTGTTGGAAACATTTTGGAAAGAGAAATAACCCTCTAGCAGACTTAACCATTTTTCCAAACCGTCGACATATATATGGCCTTCAAATAATTGAATATCAAAATTATCCTGTACATTGAAGGGAGTGTCACCTACTATGTGACTAAAGGTTGAAGGTGCCTCCATTGTTGTCGGCATTCGACGAAGGATCTGGGTGAAATTATGCATCATCTTGTTCCTTTTTCGCACAAGGGCTTCCTTGAGAAACAATTTGATAGGATCTCCTGCTCCATCACCCTATTTTATTCCACCATGAGAGGTTTCTTGGCTATGTGAGAGAATTTTTCCTCAATAGAAACAAGCTCAAGACCCATCTCTTTTTACCCTGACGTCATCGGGGACATGCATTAAGCATGGCAAGGAGAAAATTTCTCTTATACCACTTACCCAAATTATTTTGAGAACGACATGAAGGAAATAATATAATAGAGATATAACACAAAGATAAACAGAGATATATGGCAAAGAACATAGTGATACAACAAAACTTCGATTCTATTAATGACTGTCTCGAATACAAAAGACTATAAAATGAAAAGCACCCAAGCTAGCTAGAATGGTGGATTATCTCTGAAGAGAGATGTTTTGGGTACGTTAATTCACAAGAATTTGATTACAATGAGGATCCAAAGGAATTTTTAACATAAATCATAAATTATAAAACCCTAAACATCCAAAATGCTAACCCCAGAAGATGAAAGACCAAAAGGTTTGTGGGCCCCAATGGGGGTAGTTGATATGTCAACTTCTCGAGGGAACAAATTTTTCATATGATATATGTTTGGGGTGCTAGGTACCCTGTCGAAAAGTTATATTTGAGGAGTACACATTCTGAATGGCCCAATACATCCCAACAAGGATCTATTGGGTACTGCCAAGTAAAAAAACATCGTTTAGGGCCTCAAAACGACCCTAGAAATTTGGGACCCAAACAATTATAGAGAATATGCCAAGATAGAAACTGAAATTGGAGCCAGTGAAATAGGTGGGAAGCAACTGATGTCCACCTAGATCATTATAATAAATGGATACATAACTTTCCTCCTTGGGGGAGTCTTTGGTAGTTGACACCCATCTAGGTGGAACAAACAGACATCACAAAATTGATACCTCAATTTCAAAAATGAAATGATTCATTTTAATATTTTTTATCTCCTTCCTTCATACCCATAGTTAGTTAGTGTGACTCATTTTAGTATTGGAAAGAAGTTAAAAAAAAGAAAGGGAAAAAAGGAAAGATTGAATATTATTTTATAAAGAGAAAGAAACAAAATGTACATTATTAATATAATTTTAATCTTGTAATATTAATATGCACCTATTATCTTATGAGTGTAGCATGTATTAGTACTTTCCTTTATTTATGTTATTATTTGACCATATGAATATTGTAATTTTCTATCTATGAGGGGATAATGTTTTTTTTTGAAAAACATGTAAATTTGCTTTCCAAGGAAAAAATGTAATTCTCATTCAAGAAAAATAAAAATTGCAATCAAAAGGTTCCCATGGCACCATATAAAAATATCCTTCAACAGAACAAAGAGTAATATCAATATCAAGGTATAAACAAAGACCATCAAAGAGTCTAAAGAGAACTATCTTCTTCAATTCCCAGACTGATATATTATGAACCCAAAATTGACATATTTAAGTGTTCTAGTACTACCAATCACATGTCAAAAACCTAATCATAAACATAAAGGTTTGTTTAAAAAACATCTAGAGTAATCTTCCTCAGAACCATAGACTAACCACCATGGCTCTAAGAAAGGAAAAAATGGTGTTCCATTAGTTCCAAACCTTCTTTAGAGAGCTTAAAAACTTCTTTATTTTGTTTTCTCAAAATATGTGTGAATTTGAGATCCTTGAAGTTCCCAACAATAGTTTTGAGTTGCTTTGTTGTAGCAAAGAGTTCAAGATTTCAGATCCATGCTTGTTCTCTCATCGACTTAATAACCATCAAAGAATCATTGAAGACCTGTGGAGAATTCATACCTCTGTCCAAGACAAATTTTAATAGGTAGAAGAGATCCATTAGTTCTCCCAAGTTGTTATTTCCTCTTTCCAAATTTTCTTTGAAATGATAAACGTGTGTGTCAGACAAATAATAGGTAAAACCAATACCAACAATCCTATCTTCACGCAGATAATCTGCATCAAAATATTCCTATGGAAAGGATTTCTCCATTTGTAAATACTCTATCCTGCTCAAGACAAATTGTTTAGGAACCTCTTTATAGAAAGGTAGTATCTCCATCAACTTAGATGATAGTTTAAAGGATGGGCTCTCAGTGTCTTCAAATAGAGAGGCATTCCTTGCAAGCCAAACACCCCATGGAACTGGGTAAGGAAATGCCTATAAAACCTCAAGTTCCATTCTTAAGAACTAAGAGATAAAAAAAGATTCAATATTTTGAACCTTGCATAGGGATATAAACCCTAAATATCCTTCAATATATTTCCAAACATGAACAGAGTAAGAAAAATTCATAAAAGGATGTGAGTTAGTTTCCACCTAGGTCTTACATAGCGGACACCTACTAGAGCCCAACTTTCCTCTTATTTGTAAATGTCCCTATGTTAAGACCCTATCTGAAAGTGCTAGCCATATAAGTAATTTAGATTTGGTTGGAGCCCTCACCTTCTACAACTCAAAAATCACTCCCTCTTCAATTGAAAAAACATTATGATATACAAACTTCACCGAGTAGCTACCTCCAACCTTGTTGTAGCTCTAGATAAGCTCATTTGAATTATCAATTAGTCTGATATGTGTCGTATGAATTTTAGAAACAAACTAGTCCCAAATAATTTCAAATTCATCATTCAAATCTAGTTCAACTAAGTTCATCCATCCTTATCTCCACAAGGTTGTTTCAAAAGGCTTATTAATTGAACTAAGGGTCAATCTCCCTATTTTCCTAAGATGGAGAACATATTTCTCGTAAAGAATATATCCTACTTACAACCCATTATGGCATCCACTCAAATCCTCACTTGTGTCCCATCTCCCACTTACCAAGCCAAATATAGACCAATGACAAGAAAAGATAGATACATAGTCTTCCATTGATTATATACATTCTAAATATATTTGTGTTCCTTTCTAATGCAATCATCCAGTGAATTAGGTGTTATATATTTCTGAACCAATATCCCACTCCAAATGTTATCCCTTTTTATCATTAAACATAATGATTTTGTTCCCAAGAAGAAAAAAAAGGATCATATGCTTCATACCCCCAATCCCCCAAATCCTTGGGCCCAACCAACTTCTAATAATGAACTTAATGTGACCCTTTAAATTCACTGCAACCTTCCCAAGTGATCCAAGAGGATCCAAAATAGTAAAAAATGATCCAGGAAGATCCAAAATGCTAAAAACTCGATCTTCTCAAATGATTTTGAAAAAAAATTCATTGTGTAGAGATCGACAATAGATTTCCAACGACACAACCATTGCCTCAAACAAAGTTTGTATGAATAAGTTATGGTCAATCAAAGTTTGGTCATAGGTCAAAAGTCAAAGCAGGGTTGCGACATGGAAGAACCACAGGCTACCACATGGACTATCTATACAGGTCATAGGATGATGTCATGTTGACGTTAACAGGGTGATGTGGAAGCACAAGAGGCTGCCATGTGTCACTCTTTTTTGGCATTTTCAGAGCTCCATGTGGACCAATAAAAATGTGCTACATGTCATCCATACGAATGACATGGAATCCATATGATGGCATGGAATGCGACAGGTGGAAGGTACAGTGATCATATGTACGCTAAGATGGAAATGACATGACAATGATGTGGAAATACCAACAAGCGCCATGTGCCAGTGACCGTACAATACAGGTTGCAGGTGAAATGGCATGGTGTGAGGTGGACGAATCATGGGCTGCCATATGGCAGGCTTGGATTGGCCAATAATGGTTCAGTTACGAACTCCGAGGTGGTAAATTCATTGGTTTTGGGTTATTATGTATTTTAATAATTATCTCTCTCTCTCTATATGTGTGTGTGTGTGTGTGTGTGTGTGTGTGTGTGTGTGTGTNTATATATTTATTTCATAACCCAATGTATTTAATGTGTGGATATATAGTTATAACAAATACCAATGAATTGATACTTTGGTGGATCGACCCCATTACCTCCATGGTATATTCTAAAATTTTAACCACTACACCAACCACTTTTTTTATGTGAATTAATGATATTTAATTAGTTTTTCTTTGAAATTAATTCAATTGTAATAATATCAACGGATTTAGATCTAGTTTTTGGTCCATTTAAACCTAGCTACTGAACAAGTAAATACATGAATTTGCATGCCAACATTGTAAGTTGTTCCATATAAGTTCGTTCCAAATGCAGATTTCCTCGATTTGCATGCAAGAGGTGTTCCCATATTAGATTCGCCTCATTTTGCATGCCATTTATTTGAGGAAGGTATAGAGTGGTTATACTCAATTTTCTTAAAATTTCAAGAGGAATACGATGGAGATGTCTATTTTGTGTAAAAATATTATGTATGAAAAGTATTAGACCAATTTGTCATGTATGAGACCCATAGTCTCGTTATGTGTGCAAAAAGGGGTCTTTAATCATTGGTTCAGAACATGGTCAAGTTTATACTCATTTTTCTCATAATTTCGTGAGGAATTCAATAATGACCTTTGTTTCTAGGATTGAGTAGTAGAATTGAAGAGTGACATAAAATTTGGCATTATAATCCCATTTATTGTAATTTTGGCATTTTGAGAATTAATAAGCGCGATCTATTTCTCTCCATTTTGGAAATTATTATTTCCACAAATTATATTCATCAGTTAATGAAGTTTTATGGATAAATAATATTTCTAACATGTTATTTACAAATAGTCAATTCGATCTTCAATTTCCTGAATATGGTCGTATGTTTATGTCTATTTATGAAATAATTGGTATTTAAGTATTTTCAAGATGAATTGGTATTAGAGTTTTGTTGATATTTCTGATCAAGTTGGTATCATAAATCGTTTGGTTTTTTCAAATCATGTGGTATCAGAGATGGTTTTGATGTGTATTTTCAAGTGAATACTTATAAGGTCCAAGTATAAGTGAGGTGAAGGAAAGCTTGCAAGTTATAATCCTGAAATTGGTTCAAGGAGATTCAATCGAAGGAAATAAATGGAGAATGAAAATGTTCTTTCTAATGTTGATAAGGAATTTCAAACGATGTTTCTTGAGATGAAAAATATGGTTAAAGAATTATGGGAAGACATGGAAAGACAAAGAGGAATGCTTCATCAAAATGAAGGTGGTCCATCAGGAACAATGGTAAAAGTTGAAGGAGAAGGAGAAGGTGAAGAACCTCCAAGGTCTCCTTCATATGCGTCATCAACATCATCATCTTCTTCCGATGGAAGTGAACATTCTTCTCATAATAGGAAGAAACATTCTAAGAAGTCTTCTCATTCTCATGGTTTGCCTTGGTTAAAGATAGATGTAAAGTTTGATTTTCCTACTTATGATGGAGAGTTGAATGTAGAGAAGTTGGATATTGGTTCAAATAGATTGAAGTATATTGTAGGGTACAAAGGTTCATACAGGAAAGTTTAGAGACACAGTTGGCTACTCTTCGCCTGAGCGACAAAACTTTGATATGGTGGGAGAGTTGGACACAAGTTGATCTTATTCAACATGGTAAAATCATTTATTCATTGATTGAATTTATTGTTGGATTAAGAAATAAATTTTTATCCATTAGCTTATATGCAAACATCAATAATTTCTTGGAAACATTTAAGACAAGGAAAAGGGAAAAATGTTCAAGATTATGCATAGGAATTTAAGAGGAAGGCATTATATTTGGTAATTCCATTACATACACCTAAGAAGCTTCTAAATTATATTGGTGGTATGCACTGATATCATTGCGATAATATATTGATGTTTAATCCTAATAATATTAACAAAGTATCAGTACAAGCAACTCATATTGAAGCCATAAAAGGAAAACATGTTGTTGAGGATGTGTCATAGGAGCCACATGAATTTGAGGAGTAGTTGAAGGGAAAATAGAAGATTGTGAAGAAAACTGCAGTGAAGAAGGATGGAGAAAAGAAGCCTACATGTTCTCACTGTGAGAATAAAATGCATGATGAGAAGCATTGTTGGAAGTTGCATTCAAAATTGAAACCTAAATGGGCTCATCCTAGAAAGGGTAAGAAAAAGACCATGACCATAATTCATGATCTTGGATCAGATTCTAAGGATGAAACTAAGGTTATAGCTATGGGTATCAAAGATAAATATCCTGTTGCAAGTTTCATTTCGCGTATTTCTTCTTCAAAGGCTAATGTAATTCCTGATGGAAGGAAAAGAAATGACCTATTTCATTTACGATTTATATCAAACCACTCTAAGATTGATCCACTTGTTGATAGTGGAACACAAGTGAATCTTATTTTAGAGAAAGTTGTTCATAATTTGTGATTGGAAACTACGCCTCATCCGAGACCATATCCATTGGGATGGATTTGTGATAATTCTCAGTACATGTAAGTAAGAAATGTAAATTACAGTTTGAGATCACATCAAGTTTAATTGATGAGCTAGAGTTATACGTTCTTCCACTTGACATCTGCGGGATGGTTTTGGGAATTCCATACTGGTATGACAGGAAGACCATTTTCTATAGGGAATATAACATGTATCATATTTTCAAGGATTAGATTTAGTTCATTGTGAGAGCTCATCAGATGAATATGAATTTGAAAATCGTCACTATAGGGAAAATGCTAGTTAATTCTAGTATCCTAGATCCATATTTACAACCTACAGTTAAAATCAGGACAGGTCCTTTGGTTGATGTTGTTCCTGTTAAGAAGGGAAAACATGATGATGGTTCATTCTTTTTTGCATTTGTATATTCAATTTTGTTGTTTAGTTTATTACTAGTCAGTGGATTATGGCTAGTATTTGCAACAATGAATGACGAAGTTTGTGAATTTAAGGGAATGGTTAACTTGTTCAACAATGTTTTTTCAATCTTCATTATGGTTGTGATGAGTCAGGGGATCATTATCCAAGAAGGATGGATGGATTATACTAGACAAGTGAGGAAAAATAATTCTCACGTTTTTTTCTGAATGATCCATACCTTTGGAGGTACAAATGTTCTTCAGTGGAGAGATGTGATCTAGGAGGATCCAGAACACTAAAAAATCATCCAAAAGGATCCAAAATGATAAACAATTGTTGTTCTTAAATACATTTGCAAATGACTTCATTGTGTAGAGATCAACAATAGTTTTCCAATGATTCAAAAATCGCCTTAAATAGAGTTTGTATGAATAAGTTATGGCCATTCAAAAGTCAAAGTAGGGTTGCCATGTGGTATGCCCACAACAAGCCATGTGGCCTATATGTATAGGTCACCGGATGACATCATGATGATGTCAGCAGGGTGATGTGGCAGCATGATAGGCTACCACATGTCTCTCATTTTTGGCATTTTCAGGGATCCATGTGGACTAGTACAAATGTGTCATGTGTCATTCGTACATATGACGTGGCATTTGTATGATGACATGGAATGTGATAGGTGGAAAGTATAGTCAACATCCATATATTGATGTGGAAATGACAAGGAAGTGATGTGGCAATACCTGTTAAGTACCTGAATAGATCTAAAGATAAATCTCAAAATAAAACCAGAATATCAACAAGAAAAAACCAAACCATTCACCAAAATACTCAACACAAGAAATAATCAAAACCATTGAGGTAGGTTAACACCATATATTAATCCTTAAGGAAGGATAAAAATCCTCAAGCAATGATTGATACATTCACAATATTCTTCTCTATGCTTCAATACATTGTTTAGACTTCTTTATATAGCATTTTCTATCTTTTAGGAGAATTATAGAGAAAGAATCTTCTAGAAAGCCTATTTATTATATCTAAGTACCATGATAGTGGATCTTATTTAATAATATAGTGGACCTATTTCACCTTACATTGAATCACCTCCACTAATAATACATAACCACATTTCCATTGGGTACCTCCCTAGGTACCCCATATTACCTTCGTAGGTATACTACATTCCATCCCCCTTCACATGTTTCATCATCGAAACACATGAAGAAACCATACAATATGATCGACTAACAAATGTAGCCAATTGGTACCAAGTATGACCATCCATCCATCCTAATGGAAGACAAACATGATGTCCAATTGTTGCCTTGCCACCCTGATCTTTCTTTGCATGGTGTCGGTGTTGCCATAGGATTGGTTCTCTAGCCTGATGTCTTCCTGTAGTGCTGGTAGGTATCCATGCACCTCTAGATTGGTTTCCTTTCTGGTTCCTTTCTCGTGCATAAATGTGTTGATTCTCACGCCCTTACCTTGATGACTGTTGTTTCTCTATATGATGTGTATTGCGATACACCATGACTGTAGGAATTTGTTATTTTTTCTTCGAATCTGCAACACATTGTACCTTTGAGTCACTCACCACCTTATCTTCTTTACTATTTTCATCCTGTGGCATTGTTTCATCTGTTTCTATAGACTCTATCTTTGATTCAACTTAGGAATCTACGATAACTTATGTGCTTTTTGCGGTGGGTCTGTATGTCTTGCTAAGAGACACATCCTGCAATGTGACTTTGTTTTTATTGTACCAAAGTTTCAAAAACTTCTTTTCCACATTAATATTAAATGTACCAATTGTGGCCATCCAAGGTTATCCCAAAACAATATTCACCTCATCCATATCTATAACATAAAAATATGAATGCAACACATATTTATCCATACTAACCTTCGAATATTTAAAAATTTGAACATTTTTACCCTCAACCTATGTCCTTTGGATATTCTTTGCAGGAATTTGCAATCTATTAACCAAATGAACATTGATAAATTTTGTTAGCAACTAGGGTTAATAGAAACAATGTCATTTTATTTATGAATACGACCATGAACCTGTAATATAGATTTGCAACCTGAAAATAAACTCTTGTTTCTCCCTTTAGCAGCATGAGACCATTTATCTAAAAGAACTTTTTCAAGTGCTTCATCAAAGTGCCATCAATTGGCTATAGCTATGTGATTTCCACCAAATGGCCGCATCACCTTTTAAATGACATCATACCCAATGTTTTCAATTCTCTTTTGAAAATAAATTCAATTCTTTTATGAATTATTCAACATTAGGGCCATCATCATTTCCAATAAAGGACATATTTCTTGGGATAAATATTCAACAAAATCTAGGTTTAAACATAACTTACTACAGAAAATTGTGGCTTTTTCCGGAAAAACCCTGAAAAACTACTGAATTTAAAATGATCATGACTTTACTTTTCAGACTCTTTTTGGCTGATTTTTTTTTTGAAATTGGGTATTTTTTTGATAGAAATCCAAATATCCAATTACTTTATAAAAATTATAATTATAAATTCTCATATCTGAGCCTGAAGTGCGCCACCCCCTTTTTTCTGAAAAAAAAAATACGCAAAAATAACAAAAAATGTTTCTCTTCTTTCCCAAGGAAAGTTCTCTAATACCAATTGTTAAGTACCTGAATAAATACGAAGATAAATCTCAAAATAAACCCACAATATCAACAAGAAAAAACAAAACCATTCACCAAAATACTAAACACAAGAAATAGTCAAAACCCTTGAGGTAGGGTAACACCATATATTAATCCTTAAGGAAGGATAACACTCTTCAAGCAATGCTTGATACATTAAAAATATTCTTCACTATGCTTCGATACATTTCTTACACTTCTTTATATAAATTTTTTTATCTTCTAGGAACATTCTAGAGAAATAATCTTCTAGACATCCTAT
>JASDQU010013611.1:31469-57488 GCA_032191745.1 Picea mariana | reverse complement strand
CATGCCCTATATACAAAATGGAAACAAGTTATGTAACATGGAAAAGAGCCATATGTTAGCCTATATACAAAATGGAAGTAATTGGTCAATCATTGACCATTTCCACCCTTGTCACCCTCAGGTGCATCCTGAAAATCTATCTTGCTTCTCTTGCTTGAGGAAACACCTCCAGTGGTTCTAGTTCTGGGCATGCTTCATCGCTCTAGAGACTGCACAAAGAAAAAACATTGTTATAATTTTTTTTCCTCAATGAACTAAAAGACACACAAAATGATACTTTGTCATTTGACCTAAGAAAACTCACTGCATATGCCACTAACAATCGTGAGGGTGTTACCCTCCTCAATGACTTGAATATCTTAGCGATGCCACCTTGTGGTAATTGCAAGGATCAAATAAAGAAAATTAAACAAAATTAAACAAACATAAATAAAACCAAATTCATGATACATAAAAATTATCATCAACAAATTATCTCACCGTGAATATATCGGGCCTTGATGGAGAGTCACTGGCAGATGGAGTGCTCGGTTGTACAACCTACTCCGAGGAAATCTCTACTATGGAAGCCTCGATATATGGGGTCAATGGAAATGGTGGTTGGGGTGGGTGGCATATGGGTGAGACTACTGTTGATATATGTGATGGAAGAGGTGGTGTGAATAAGGTACACAACATTATCTAGTTCACACTATCCTGCTGAAGAAGAAAAACAACATCATATATCTGTATCTACAATGGTGAATGATGACATCTAATACGATGGTTGTCTCTACGATGGAGAATTATATCACGATGACATCTGAATATGATCACTAATTCAAATGGAATTAATTTGACATTGACTTCTATAGAAAAATGTAAAGTGGAAACTAAACAATATACTGAAAACTTTGCCATTCAAGGAATATCAATATGTTGCACACATGTTCTTGTCAGAATCCGAAATTCTATGGTTACACTTAAACTGGAAATGTATTCACAAAGATATGATTACACAATCATGAAGGGGTTAACTTAAAATATTCAAAATACAAGTTAAATGAGCTATAAACAGCCTTTTATGCACAATTCTTCAAGTGATCAACCTACACAGAAGGTGTATATACATTCAAACACAATTATATATAAAGTTGTGACACAGTTAGCAAGACATCTATAATTAAAACAAAAATACTCTAAATGAGTGACCTGCAAAAGAAAGAGTTAGACAAATCTGAATGTACACCAAAATAAGAATTCACAAATTATTGGTGCCCCCCCCAAGTAGTCATACTCTAGCTTAAAGAACAATCACAATTTAGCACATCAACTCGGATTTCATTAAAAACCAGAAATTTGTATATAGCAGTGACAAGTCTTTGAGTAGTATAACAATTATCTCATCATAGACATCTCCCTTTTTTTCTGTGGCTTCAGGTATATATAGAGTTTGAGAGGTTAACCACCAAAAGGGTCGACTCTCTCTCAAAACCATAAAATCACTTGGTTGTTATATTAATAGGAAACGAGTCTTAAAATAGTATCTCAAATATAGGATCTATATTTAACTTTCTAAATCAAAATACAATAGGAGCCATAGCAAGAGAGAGATAATGGGTAAAAAACCCATGTTCTAGTTTTGCCCAAAAACACCCACAAGTATGCTAACGACCAAATATGTTGCACTCTGAGTTCCATAATAAGGGTCATATGGAAGTCCATATCTGTCTGCTGGACATTCGAGCTGCCATATTAAGAACCGAATGAAGGTCTAGATCACATTTTTTCCTATTTAATAAAAATAACAAATAGAAAGCAATTACATCCATTTAATTAAACATAAATATCATATTAAGCTATCAAATGAATTCAACACATACCTCATTCATATTCCATATCGATTTGATGAAAATAACCTGATAATAAGCTCAAGAAAGGAAATGGAGATACAAAATGCATGATCATTATGTACAAAAATAGACTTATAGTGGGAAAAAAGTAGGTAAAACATGGAGTCATCAACAACATACAATAAAATATCGATATAAATACACAAAGTAAAAAATGAATATATAATGATTAAGAACATAGTGATTGTTAAGATACTAACCTCCACCATGAAGCTATGTTGTCCACTGGCCTTCATAGGCCCATAACAGGTCTTCCCATAGCTCAAGCATATGTGAGGTTCACATGGACAACGACTATGTCCATGTTCCCTCTCCTCACTAAACTATGCTATGTGGGTTGAATCTCTAACCCCACTATCAATTTCATTGACATACACCTCCTGTCGGGCTAGTCAAACAGTGCTTCCATGTTGCACTAGGCTTCAGTTCAATGATGAAATATCGTGTTGTACATGCCATAAGCTCTTTGCAACATGAGGATGTTGGGTAGGGGGTCGGGAATTTTTCTGGATGGAAAAGGAACTAACATGGGATCACACATTCCTTTCTCTCAATTATGTGTGGACCCTTGTCCCACCCACTAGAACTCACCCATCTCAAAGTAGTTTACATGCAAAACCAAAATAATTGCATCCCATAGTTTTCTCAAAAATCTAAGGGCACCTCCTTGTTATTGCAAGGACATTTATCAAATACCATATACCACCTATCCATCCAATTTTGACAAATATGTTGGTTGATACACCAGTCAATACAAATACATTATTTTTTCATAGGTAGTTCTTCTCCATTTAGAGGATCCGTAAAAATAGACAATAGTTGTTATTTTGAAATAACCAAGTCTATGACCTGGTTTCTATCCAATCCAAAGTTGTAGTACTCAAACATTCTTTCCCTATACTGAAAAATAGAAGTCAATTCCCCTTGGGAACTTAAAATGGACCTCACAATGATATATAAAGAAGTATCCAAGGACACTCTTCTTGGGTGCCCTTAACTATTTTACAAGTTTTCTTAATGTAGCCAACCCCTCATAAATTTTGGTGATTAGATTGGGTGGTTGTGGGGGGTTGGGTTTTTTTTCTCCTTGGTCTACTGGTGGGTGGTTTACATTGTCAGTGGGTTCCATTTTGTAATATATGTTACAATTTAATAAGTGTACTGATGACCAAGGTATTACAAACAAAAATTGTATTTTATCCCAACAAAATCATTAACATAAGTTTGTGTAAAAAAAAGAAAAACTATGTGTTATCTTTACAATGAACATGGAAAAAACCTATATAATATTGGTGAGTTGTTGAGAGATTTACATTCAAGTATTAATCATGTGTATTAATTATGTGTAGTGAACCTTGCTAAAGTTTCAATTCCATTGGGATTTACATCCATAACCTATGACTAATGTTTTTATTTTTATTTTTTCAAATCAAAGAAATGAAATGAGAAAAAATCAACTATACCTTTCTTGTGATGGACACAATGGCAAGATCCTTGGATTTGATCATTCTTTAATTTTCCTCTTTTCTTTCTCAATGTTGGAAATTTGTGGGGCGTAGTGTGAAAATGAGCACAAAAAGGGCACATCGAGAACGTGCATTCGTTCCTGCTAGGAATGTGTGCACGTTCTTAAGAACGCATGCATGTTCCTATTGACGAACTAAAATCACAATATTGATGTAGGTTTGGGCCTTACCAAACCTATATGATTAAGAACACATGTGCATTCCTACTGACCCCCTTGCCACTTTTCATCCACCAACCACATGCACTCACCCATATATATATATATATATTTCTATTTGTATTTCTATTTTGTTTTTAAGGTCATGGCCAAGCCAAACACTAAATTGGTATATGAGACCCCCTTTGCCCAAATTTTTGACTGGTAAAGTCTATGGAGGTATACATACCCTACCCCTCTCTAGATTTGAACTTGTGACCTCTTGGGAGGAAACACATGTTCTTAACCATTATGCCCGCATAGAGAGAGAGATTGAGAGAGAGATAGAGAGAGAGAGAGAGAGAGAGAGAGAGAGAGAGAGAGATGACCACAGGTCGATGGAAATACTACTCTGATACCACTTAAATCAAACCTCTTGTTTACTTCACCTACGCATCCATTATAAAATGGATAAGTCCATATATTCGTCAGGGGACAAATAATTATTATTTATTATCCATTGAGATGTCATAATATACAATGACATGCATATAAATACACATAGGGAATGATAATTCATGTCCTTGTTAGAGGTCAGAACTTATCATTATTACATAATAATTGTCCCGTAACTATTGTTACATGATATTTATTTAGTATATTATGATAATAAATGCAATATACCTTAGGTATGTTACATATTATAGGTAAGTTTTTAAGAAGGGTCCCAAGTTTTAGTTTTTGGTAAGTGTGGGACTTTTAATAAGTCGATGGTTCGTTAAATTTAATCATAACTCTATTATAGTTACTAGAATGTCAACTTGGGTTTTTCTTCCCAACTTCCCAGTACGTTTTTGGTATTTATCAATTTTTAATGATATAGGGAATTCTTTGGCAACTTACCTAAAATCCAATCTTGAAAGAATTGTGCTAGGTTTATGCACATATTTGTGTTAATATATACCTCAATATGGGCCTTCTAGACAAAATGATTCTAATATGGAAGATTTTTAAATGAACACAAGTCTTAAATTATGGGATCACAACATTTAGGTGCAGGATATGTCATTTTCCAATACATTTAGAAGTTGCTTATCCCCACGCTTAAGCTCATCCTCCTAGGATGAAAGGAACCAGATAGATAGAATTTTCCAATTTTAGATATTAACATTGACCATAATGAGGTAACTCAGGAGCCCCAAGTGTCAGTTGGGGAATTCGCTCCTTTCTTGGGGGACAAAGTAGATGATCTGGATTATTTTGAGAAGGACATGATGAAATAAATATAATAGAGATATAACAAGGAGATACATATATATATGGAAAGGAACACAGTAATACAGTAAAACTCATATTCTATTAATGACTATCTAGAATACAAAAGATTGTAAAATGAAAAACACCCAAGCTAGCTAGAATGGTGGTAGCGTATCTCTGAAGAGTGATGTGTCGACTATGATCATTCACAAGAAGTTGATTACAATGAGGCTCCAAATAAATTTTTAACATAAATAATAAATGAGAAAACCCAAAATATCCAAAACCCTATCCCTAAAAGATGAAACACCAAAAGGTTTGTGGGCATCGATGGGGGTAGTTGATACGTCAACTTCTTGAGGGCACAAAGTTTACATATGATCTTCATTTGCGGCACTCAATACACCGTCGGAAAGGTCTATCCAAGGAATACACATTTTGAACAACTAAATACATCCAAATATGGATATAGTGGGTGATTCCAAGTAAAAAAAATATTGTTTAGGGACTCAAAATGGACGTATAAGTTTGGGACCCAAAAAACTGTATAAAAACTACCAAGATGGAAACTATAATTTGATCCATTGGAATAGGTGGGAGGCTATCGATGTCCTCCTAGATAATTACTCCCCCATTAATAATAAATGGTCTCCATTGTGTAAAGTTCCTCCATTATATGGGGGAAATTACGTTGAATTTGAATCATGGTGAGCCGCTTTCCCTGATGAACAAACTACCTTGGTTTGACGACTTGATAGAGTTTGATGATCCACTGGAAGGTGTCATTCATATTTGTGTCCATGAGCCAATCAAATTTCCCCTGCTCAATGTAGTTAGGATTGATTTATGTAGGATCCAATTGCTCGACCATGTCGAAAGTGTCCATGAGACGTGGAAAATATGGTCAAAGCAGTTCCACATTAAATACTAGGTGTGAGCCAAGGAAAGGAGGAATAATTAATTCAAAATCATTCTCACCCACAAACTTGGTGATGGTGTAAGGCCTATATCTGAGTGGTTGTATCTTCTGATGGGGTCCTATGAGGTGTTATTTTTACAAATGAAATCATACCTTATATGCCACATAAAACTTGTGTGGTACCCGATGTTGACCATGGTGTTTCCTCTAGTAGGCATTGTGTTTGTTCAAAATATTATGAAGCTGTTGTTTGATGTGTTAGATTTTCACAACAAATGTGGCTACTCGATAAACCTCTATCTAAGAAATATGGGAGGATTCTTGTTTTTCCACTACAATGGGCAGAGCTATGTTAATGGGGGCCAATGGTTGGAACCCCAGGCACACTTGAAAAGGGTTATGTCCAATAGAGCCATGGAGGTATATATTGTAGCTATGTTGAACATATAGAAGGATTTCATCCCATGTGCATGGATTTTTGAAATTGTACATCCTCGGGATATGGAAAATCATCCTATTGACTACCTCTATTTGTCCATCATCCTATGGGTGGAAGGCAATCAATTTGGTCATATTGGTGTCTATTAGGTAGCTAGAGAGGTAGTGGTGGGGGGGAAAGGGTCGATAGTGATAGTAGTGGAGGTCACTCAATGTAATGTGGACTAAGTCCACTATATTATTAAATAAGTCCTACTATGGTAGCTAGATATCTTATTATAAATATAATAAATGTAAAAGGGATTCTTAGAAGGTTTTGCTTCAAGAATATTCCTCATATACAATGTTCTTAGGTAGTTGGTAGCAATATGTAAAAGGGCACAATCAATGTAATGGGATATGAAGATAAGTATTGTATTTGGAGAGGTATCTCAATAGGAGGATTCCCCCTCGAAGAGGCAAGTGAATAAGAGATGATCCCTTCCATAATAGGATCCATTGTATGGTGTTTCCCTACCTCAAGTGTTTTCTTATAATAAAAGTGTGGTTATTATATAATGTATGAATATTTGTGGTGTTTCTATATACAAGTATTTGGTTCTTAACAAGTGGTATCGGATCACTTTCCTTGGTAGGAAGTGTGGGAAATTTTATTTTTATTTTTGCATATTTGTTTTCAATATCTAACTACTAAGATATATAACTACCATATATAACTATGATAGGAAGAAACACAATGGGAGTCATTTTTTTATAATTTTTTCCACCCGAACGTCTCACGCCCACAAGAGTTAAGAACTCTAGTTAGTGCCACAACCAAGGGTTGATTGAGGCAATCTGAAACATGGTTGGTGCTTCCCCTTTGATGCAGGAGCATCGCCAACTCATCAAGGGGCACCGCCCAAGATAAGCAAGCCAGCATGAAAGACAACGAACATCTGGACAAGGCCAGCTGAAATGTTTTGAAATTTCATTTAAGATGATGTGCCAATGTGTAAATGAACCATTTATGGAAAGTGCCTTTGTATATTATAGGGGACCTTGAGCCTTTAAGCTCTCGTCCTTATGTAGATGAGGCATTTAATAGATTTAATGTAGGTAGATAAGATTTTTATTTCTAGATTAGACAGTATTAGAGTTCGAGAGGGAAAACGGATATAGACACCCTCATTGTATTATTGTAACATATAATTCAGAAATTGAGAAGCATTCAGGAGAGAAGAGAAAGCATAGAACTTTGTGAAGAACACCCATGTACAGTGTTGGATTAATAGAATGAAATTCTGATTCAAACTCATGACTGGTGTTGTTTCTCTGTGTGTATTGTTTATGTTCTTATGAATGTTTGTTTTTTTTTCATGCATTTGCTTTGAATATGCTGTGTATGTGATTTCAGGGTTTCAAACTGAAGTCTGAAAGAAGAGAGAATGAGTTTCAATTGTTTCTCTATCTGAGCCAGGAGATTCCTGCATAGAGTGCAGTTGAATTCATCTGCATAGAGTGCATTGATGAAGGCTCAATAGTTAAACACTTATTCTCATTCAACCAGAGTTATAGGGTTGTTGTGGAAGCCGTGTGAAGGGCGCACATGCAGAATTAGAAGTCTCAGTTGTTAATCTGAACAAAAGGAGGCTAAAGACTGTTGTCGCAAAAGTTGCATAGAGTTGGAAGTATTCAACACTAGAGGTGGTTGAATAGTAAGCATAAGGAGTGTACGCAAGGTCTCTCTGAGGGAATCAGAGTTGACAAGCTCAGGAGGAATATCTCCTTCAAGAAACCGTGGAGGAGAATCTGAGAAGTGGTTAGGAGAAGGTTCAAGCAAGGAGGAGCTTTAGATTGGGAGGAGTCCATTGAAGGGGAGGAATCAACGGTTAGGAGTCGCAGAGGAGCCTTGCGAAATCCTGCTAGCCGTTAGATCTTGAGGAGATTCACACGGGTTAAATTTAGGCGTGCTGAGGAGGAGCCCAAGAGCCATTGAGATTCGGCTCATCGGGGTATGTGGAGACAGGAGTTAGTGCCTGCCGAAATTGCGATTTTGCGATTTCCTGACACAATAGGAGCCATTGATCGCTGCGGGGACACATGGCATGAGATCACTACGGGAGCGTGGGGTCCATGCATTAGGGAGCAAAGGACAGGTGGCATCGGAAATCGGGGATCGAAGATTCTCGAGGTGTGAGTTCCGCGTTGTTTGAACTTGCGAATTTTGAAATCCCGATAAGAGTGAAGGACGTGGTCCTGTGGACCGACAGGTCACGTGGGGAAGGAGTAGTCGGAGGGGCTAGCACCCTAGCGAGAGCACCATCGCGAATCGGGAATCGGGGATTCATAAGGGGAGCAACCCTTGACAACGAAAAAGATGATTTCCTGATAGGGAAATTCCCGACAGGAGATGAGGAAGGCACAGAGTAGATACTCCATCGGGTTTCAGGGTTTTGTAAGTCCCAAATCTGTGAGCGCATGACTCGCGATCAGGTGAGTTCCAATTTCCCGATTTAAGGAAGGGAGATCACAAGGAAATCCTATGGGCATTGAGAACTCCCGACAGGGGGTTGAAGAGTAATTTAACTCTTCGGGCCTGAGTAAAGGAAGGTCCTGGTTGAAGCGGGCACGTCGGGTGGCCGTCTGCGTCACCCTTGTACTTGATGTTCAAGTGGAATTACTACAAGTGCATAGACCACTTCTTATGGAAATCATTATGTAACTTTCCTTGTGTCTACATGAATTGAAAAGGCCTGTGATCATTGTGGATGATCGTTTATTTCCCCATAATATAATGCTTCCATTATCGACATGCCTAGATAATGGATTACATATCTTGTTCTAGGTGGGATACATGCAAAAAACATAAGATAGTGTTTCACTATGATAGGCTATCATATGCCCATGCTGAGTGAGGACTGCACTAATAGTATAATCTAAAGTATCTGTCTCAATATCAAATGTTTTTTTGTGGGTATGGAAGAATATGGAATTTTTTTGAGCAGAGGTGGAATTTCAAATTCTCAAATTCCTTCTATTGGGACACATCCCACACAAAATTTTCATTCACTCCACCCTTGGTTACCTGGCTTAGGGCCCAAGCGATATGAGAGAACCCAAACAAAAACCATCCGTATAAGTTGGTGAGGCCCAAGAAGATGTGGAGATTGGTCATTTTCTTTGGGGATGGCCAATAATAGATGACTTGGATCTTTGATGGATCCACATTTACACCTTGCTCATCCATGATGTATCCAAATTATTGGATTCTCTACAATCCAAAGGAACACTTCTCCAAATTTTCATGTAAATTGTGCTATTGCAGGGTTCCCAAGACCTGCTGAATATGCTTCAAATTTTCCTCCCAAGTTTTATTGAAGATGAGGATTTCATCCAAATATATGAACAAAAAGGTTTTTTTGAATGTCCACAATATGTAATTCATCATCCACATGAATGCGGATGGAGAATTAGTCAAGCTGAGAGGCATTACCAACCACTTGAAGAGACCTTCTTTAGACTTGAAGGTTGTCTCCCATACATCAGGTTTCTCAATCAACACCTAGTGGTAGCCTAACCTCGGAAAAATATTACTAAAAAACTTGGCTCCCTTGAGCTGATTGAGAATGTCATCAATCTAGGGGATTGGGTACCGGTTCTTGACTTTAATCTTGATCAAGGATCTATAAACAATAAAAAACTTCCATGTCATGTCTTTCTTCTATACTATAAGAATTAGGCTCCCACAAGGTGAGGATATTGGTCTGATGCTCCCCTTCAAAATTACCTCTTGGATCTACTGTTTGATTTATTCACTCTCCATAACATAACGCATGTACATAGGGCCATTAGGAAGAGGAGTAACAGGTGTCAAATTAATTGATTTATTTACTTGAGAGTGCATAGGAACCCCAATAGGCAAGGAAAACATGTCTTTGTTCTCTTCTATTATCTTTTCTACCTATTGTTGTTGTGTAGAGAGACCCTGTGCAGAGGTTTTTAGGGTTGCAGTGACCTTATGTTCACATTCCGACTAAACCATAAAGAGGAAAAATATCCCATTCTGAGATACCACCTTTTTTCACTACTTCATGGAGATAAAAAATACTACAGTAGTTGGGACTACCTCCAATACCCTGTAGAGTTAATCTCCCAACGTAATAATGACACTCTAGGGCCTAGATTCATAAAAAACATGATGCTTCCACGTATATTGTTTTCCTTACAAAACATCAAAAAATTCAAGGGGGGAAACATCACATAATAACTAATTTTTTAATGGTTTGATGTCATAGTGTAGGCGACATTCTTGGTTGACGTGGTTTCCTTGTCCCTAGCTGAGCCAACAGATGGTGTATGGCCGAGGATGCGGTGTCATTATCAGGTTCAACCTATTGATGACCTATTGTAATATTAGGTTATTTTGGCTACCATGGTCAACAATGAAATTGAGTGGGGTTCCCTTCATCCACATTTGTGAGTGGAAGAGGTGGTCCCCTTCTTTAGGCTCCTCTCATTCCTTTGGGTGGAATTTTGTGGAGTGATGGTGACATTAGGTTTTGCATCAATGATCTATTTTCCCTTTTTCAGTTTTGAATCAGAGTCTGAGTTAGTTCCGACCCAAAGGATTTCATCTTAGAGAACAATGATTTTTTGGAGCGAAATTCATTAGTATTGTTCCAAGGGATTTTCTGAAACTTGCACCACTTTCCAGTGTCCTTCTTTGACTTTCCATTACCCTTGTTTATTGGTGGCTTGGACTGGATGTCCTAGGAATTTCCATCCTTTTTATTTCCCTTTCCCTAGGATTTAGGGCCACCCTTACCATAATTTAGTTGTTTCATATTTGTAGACCCAGACTCCTACATTTTCTATTGCTTAAATTTCCACTCATTTTTGACAACATATCAATAAATGGCTCCAGATGACGATATTTCTAGAAACTCCATTTCAATTTGGATGTCCTTGTGTAGAGCCCCACAATATTTTATAACTATATTTCGATCAGATTATTCGATACCCAACTTGGTGTGCAAGGTATGGAAGGTATTTATGAAATCTGACACTATTTTACCCCTCTCTTGATGCAATGTGGTCCATCTCATGTACTAGTCATCATAGTTTCCAATAGGATAATATTGTTCCTTGAGGGAATCAACAAAATACACTCAAGTGGGTCCTAGCCTAAAATTTGCAAAATCATCCTCGACATGATTCTCACAGTAACTCTCCCACCAATATCTGATATGGGGAAGGGACTTAATGAGCATGAAGGTGATTTTTTCACTGTTGGAAACTTTTTGGAAAGAGAAATAACCCTCTAAAAGACTTAACCATTTTTCCAAATAGTCGACATCTATATGGCCTTCAAATAATGGAATATCAAACTTAACTTGTACATTGAAGGGAGTGTCACCTACTACGTGACTTAAGGTTGAAGGTGCCTCCATTGTTGCCAACATTCGTCGAAGAATCTAGGTGAAATTATACATCATCTTGTTCCTTTCTCTCATGAGGGCTTCCTTGAGAAACAATTTGATAGGATCTCCTGCTCAATCATGCTTTTTTATTCCACCATGAGAGGTTGCTTGGGTATGTGAGAGAATTTTTCCTCAATAGAAACAAGCTCAAGACCCATCTCTTTTTACCCTGACATCATCGAGGACATGAATTAAGCATGGCAAGGGGAAAATTTCTCTTATACCACTTACCCAAATTATTTTGAGAATGACATGAAGGAAATAATATAATAGAGATATAACACAAAGATACACAAAGATATATGGCAAGGAGAATAGTGATACAACAGAGATTAGATTCTATTAATGACTGTCTCGAATACAAAAGACTATAAAAGGCAAAGCACCCAAGCTAGCTAGAGTGGTGGCTTATATCTGAAGAGAGATGTTTTGGCTACATTAATTCACAAGAAGTTGATTACAATGAGGATCCAAAGGCAATTTTAACATAAATCATAAATGACAAAACCCTAAACATCCAAAACCCTAACCCCAAAAGATGAAACACCAAAAGGTTTGTGGGCCCCAATGGGGGTAGTTGATATGTCAACTTCTCGAGGGAACACATTTTTCATATGATATTTGTTTAGGGTGTTAGGTAACCTATCGAAAAGGTCTATTTGAGGAGTACACATTCTAAGCCCAATACATCCCAAAAAGGATCTATTGGGTGCTGCCAAGTAAAAAAAAACGTCGTTTAGGGCCTCAAAATGACCCTAGAAATTTGGGACCCAAACAATTATAGAAAATATGCCAATATAGAGACTAAAATTGGAGCCAACAAAATAGGTGGGCAAAAATTGATGTCCACCTAGATCATTAGAATAAATGGATACATAACTTTCCTCCTTGGGGGAGTCCTTGGTAGTTGACACCCATCTAGGTGGAACAAAAAGACATCACAAAATTGATGCCTCAATTTCAAAAATGAAATGATTCATTTTAATATTGTTTATCTCCTTCCTTCATACCCATAGTTAGTTAGTGTGACTCATTTTAGTATTGGAAAGAAGTTAAAAAAAAGAAAGGGAAAAAAGGAAAGATTGAATATTATTTTATAAAGAGAAAGAAACAAAATGTACATTATTAATATAATTTTAATCTTGTAATATTAATATGAACCTATTATCTTATGAGTGTAGCATGTATTAGTACTTTCCTTTATTTGTGTTATTCTTTGAACATATGAATATTTTAATTTTCTATCTATGAGGGGATAATGTTTTTTTTTTGAAAAACATGTAAATTTGTTTTTCAAGGGAAAAACGTAATTCTCATTCAAGAAAAATAAAAATTGCAATCAAAAGCTTCCCATGGCACTATATAAAAATATCCTTCAAGGGAACAAAGAGTAATATCAATATCAAGGCATACACAAAGACCATCAAAGAGTCTAAAGAGCACCATTTTCTTCAATTCCCAAACTGATATATTATGAACCCAAAATTTACATCTTTAAGTGTTCTAGTACTACCAATCACATGTCAAAAACCTAATCATAAACATAAAGGCTTGTTTAAAAGACATCTAGAGTAGTCTTCCTCAGAACCATGGACTAACCACCATGGCTCTAAGAAAGGAAAAAATGGTGTTCCATTAGTTCCAAACCTTCTTTAGAGAGCTTAAAAACTTCTTTATTTTGTTCTCTCAAAATATGTGTGAATTTGAGATCCTTGAAGTTCCCAACAATGGTTTTGAGTTGTTTTTTTGTAGCAAAGAGTTCAAGATTTCAGATCCATGCTTGTTCTCTCATTGACTTAATAACCATCAAAGAATCATTGAAGACCTGTGGAGAATTCATACCTCTATCCAAGACAAATTTTAATAGGTAGAAGAGATCCATTAGTTCTCCCAAGTTGTTATTTCCTCTTTCCAAATTTTCTTTGAAATGATAAATGTGTGTGTCAGAAAAATAATAGGTAAAACCAATACCAATAGTCCTATCTTCACCCAGATAATATGCATCAAAATATTCCTATGGAAAGGATTTCTCCACTTGTAAATACTCTATCCTACTCAAGAAAAATTGTTCAGGAACCTCTTTATAGAAAAGTAGCAGCTCCGTCACCTTAGATGATAGTTTAAAGGATGGGCTCTCAGTGTCTTCAAATAGAGAGGCATTCCTTGCAAGCCAAACACCCCACAGAACTAGGTAAGGAAATGCCTATAAAACCTCAAGTTCCATTCTTAAGAACTAAGAGATAAAAAAAGATTAAATATTTTGAACCTCCCATAGGGATGTAAGCCCTAAAGATCCTTCAATATATTTCCAAACATGAATAGAGTAAGAACAATTCATAAAAGGATGTGAGTTAGTTTCCACCTAGGTCTTACATAGCAGACACCTACTAGAGCCCAACTTTCCTCTTATTTGTAAATGTCCTTATGTTAAGACCCTATATGAAAGTGCTAGACATATAAGTAATTTAGATTTGGTTGGAGCCCTCACCTTCTACAACTCAAAAATCACTCCCTCTTCAATTGCAAAAACATTATGATATGCAAAATTCACTGAGTAGCTACCTCCAACCTTGTTGTAGCTCTAGATAAGATCATCTGAATTATCAATTAGTCTAATATGTGCCGTCTGAATTTTAGAAACAAACTGGTCCAAAATAATTTCAAATTCATCATTCAAATCTAGGTCAACCGAGTTCATCCATACTTATCTTCACAAGGTTGTTTCAAAAGGCTTATTAATTGAACTAAGGGTCACTCTCCCAATTTTCCTAAGATGGAGAACATGTTTCTCGGAAAGAATATATCCTACTTACACCCCATTATGGCATCCACTCAAATCCTCACTTGTGTCCCATCACCCACTTTCCAAGCCAAATATAGACCAATGACAAGAAAAGATAGATACACAGTCTTCCATTGATTAGATACATTCTAAATATATTTGTGTTCCTTTCTAATCCAATCATCCAGTGAATTAGGTGTTATATATTTTTGAACCAATATCCCACTCCAAATGTTATCCTTTTTTATCATTAAACATAATGATTTTGTTCCCAAGGAGAAAAAAAAGGATCATATGCTTCATACCCAAATCCCCCAAAGCCTTGGGCCAACCAACTTCTAATAATGAACTTAATTTGACCCTTGAAATTCACTGCAACCTTCCCAAGTGATCCAAGAGGATCCAAAACACTAAAAAATGATCTAGGAGGATCCAAAATGCTAAAAAATTGATCTTCTCAAATGATTTTGAAAAAAAAATCATTGTGTAGAGATTGACAATAGATTTCCAGCGACACAACCATTGCCTCAAACAAAGTTAGTATGAAGAAGTTATGGTCAGTCAAAGTTTGGTCAAAGGTCAAAAGTCAAAGCAGGGTTGCCACATGGAAGACCCACAGGCTACCACATGCACTATCTATATAGGTCACGGGATGATATCATGTTGACGTTAACAGGGTGATGTGGAAGCACGGGAGGCTGCCATGTGTCACTCATTTTTGGCATTTTCAGAGCTCCATGTGGACCAATAAAAATGTGCTACATGTCATCCGTACGATGGCATGGAATGTGACAAGTGGAAGGTACAGTGATCATATGTATGCTGACATGGAAATGACTTGACAATGATGTGGAAATACCAACAAGAACCATGTGGCAGTGACTGTACAATATAGGTTGCGGGTGACATGGCATGGTGTGAGGTGGACGAATCAAGGGCTGCCACATGGTAGGCTTGGATTGGAAAATAATGGTTTAGTTACAAACTCCGAGGTGGTAAATTCATTGGTTTTGGGTTATTATATATTTTAATAATTATATATATGTGTGTGTGTGTGTGTGTGTGTGTGTGTGTGTGTGTGTGTGTGTATGTATGTATTAGTATATATTTATTTCATAACCCAATGTATTTAATGTGTGGATATATAGTTATAACAAATACCAATGAATTGGTACTTTGGTGAATCGACCCCATTACCTCCATGGTATACTCTAAAATTTTAACCAATACGCCAACCACTTTTTTTATGCAAATTAATGATATTTAATTAGTTTTTCTTTGAAATTAATTCAGTTGTAATAATGTCAACAGATTTAGATCTAGTTTTTGGTCCATTTAAACCTAGCTACTAAACAAGTAAAGACATGAATTTTCATGCCAACATTGTAATTTGTTCCATTTGCATGCAAGAGGTGTTCCCATGTTAGATTTGCCTCATTTTGCATGCCATTTATTTGAGGAAGGTATAGAGTGTTTATACTGATTTTTCTCAAAATTTCAAGAGGAATATGATGGAGATGTCTATTTTGTGTAAAAATGTTAGGTATGAAAAGTATTAGTCCAATTTGTCATGTATGAGACCCATAGTCTCGTTATGTGTGCAAAAAGGGGTCTTTAATCATTGGTTCAGAACATGGTCAAGTTTATACTCATTTTTCTCATAATTTCATGAGGAATTCAATAATGACCTTTATTTATAGGATTGAGTAGTATAATTGAAGAGTGACATAAAATTTGGCATTGTAAGCCCATTTATTGTAATTTTGGCATTTTGAGAATTAATAAGCGTGATCTATTTCTCTCCATTTTGGAACTTATTATTTCCGCAAATTATATTCATCAGCTAATGAAGTTTTATGGATAAATAATATTTCTACCATGTTATTTACAAAAATTCAATTCGATCTTCAATTTCTGAATATGGTCAGATGTTTATGTCTATTTATGAAATAATTGGCATTTAAGTATTTTCGAGATGAATTGCTATTAGAGTTTTGTTGATATTTCAGATCAAGTTGGTATCATAAATCGTTTGTTTTTTTCAAATCATGTGGTATCAGAAATGGTTTTGATCTGTGTTTGCAAGTGAATACTTACGAGGTCCACGTATAAGCGAGGTGAAGGAAAGCTTGCAAGTTATAATCTTGAAATTGGTTCAAAGAGATTCAATCGAAGGAAATAAATGGAGCATGAAAATGTTTTTACTAATGTTGATAAGGAATTTCAAAAAATGTCTCTTGAGATGACAAATATGGTTGAAGAATTATTGGAAGATGTGGAAAGATGAAGAGGAACGCTTCATCAAAATGAAGGTGGTCCATCAGGAACAATGGTAAAAGTTGAAGGAGAAGGAGAAGGTGAAGAACCTCCAGGGTCTCCTTCATATGCATCATCAACATTAACATCTTCTTCCGATGGAAGTGAACATTCTTCTCATAATAGGAAGAAACATTCTAAAAAGTCTTCTCATTATCATGATTTGCCTTGGTTAAAGATAGATGTAAAGTTTGATTTTCCTACTTATTATGGAGAGTTGAATTTAGAGAAGTTGGATATTGGTTCAAATAGATTGAAGTATATTGCAGGGTACAAAAATTCATACAGGAAAGTTCAGAGACACAGTTGGCTACTCTTCGCCTGAGCGACACAACTTTCATATGGCGGGACAATTGGACACAAGTTGATCTTATTCAACATGGTAACATCATTTATTCCTTGATTGAATTTATTGTTGTATTAAGAAAGAAATTTTATCCATTAGCTTATATGCAAACATCAATAATTTATTGCAAACATATAAGACAAGGAAAAGGGAAAAATGTTCAAGCTTATGCATAGGAATTTAAGAGGAAGGCATTATATTTTGGAATTCCATTACATATGCCTAATAATATTCTAAATTATATTGGTGGTATGCACTGATATTGTTGCGATAATATATTGATGTTTAATCCTACTAATATTGATGAAGTATCAGTACATGCAACTCATATTGAATCCATAAAAAGAAAACATGTTGCTGAGGATGTGTCATAGGAGCCACATGAATTTGTGGAGCAGTTGAAGGGAAAATAGAAGATTGTGAAGAAAACTGCAGTGAAGAAGGATGGAGAAAAGAAGCCTACATGTTCTCATTGTGAGAATAAAATACATGATGAGAAGCATTGTTGGGAGTTGCATTCAAAATTGAAACCTAAATGGGCTCATCCTAGAAAGGGTAAGAAAAAGACCATGACCATAATTCATGATCATGGATCAGATTCTAAGGATGAAACTAAGGTTACAGCTATGGGTATCAAAGATAAGTATTCTGTTGCAAGTTTCATTTCACGTATTTCTTCTTCAAAGGCTAATGTAATTCCTAATGGAAGGAAAAGAAATGACCTATTTCATTTACGATTTATATCAAACCACTCTAAGATTGATCCACTTGTTGACAGTGGATCACAAGTGAATCTTATTTTAGAAAAAGTTGTTCATAATTTTGGATTGGAAACTAGGCCTCATCCAAGACCATATCCATTGGGATGGATTTGTGATAATTCTCAAGTACATGTAAGTAAGAAATGTAAATTACAGTTTGAGATCACATCAAGTTTAATTGATGAGCTAGAGTCATATGTTCTTCCACTTGACATCTGTGGGATGATTTTGGGAAGTCCATACTTGTATGACAGGAAGACCATTTTCTATAGGGAATAGAACATTTATCATATTTTCAAGGATTAGATTTAGTTCATTGTGAGAGCTCATCAAATGAATATGAATTTGAAAATTGTCACTATAGGGAAAATGCTAGTTAATTCTAGTATCCAAGATCCATATTTACAACCTACAATTAAAAGTAGGAAAGGTCCTTTGGTTGATGTTGTTCCTGTTAAGAAGGGAAAACATGATGATGGTTCATTCTTTTTTGCATTTGTATATTCAATTTTGTTGTTTAGTTATTACTAGTCAGTGGATTATGGCTAGTAGTTGCAACAATGAATGACAAAGTTTGTGAATTTAAGGGAATGGTTAACTTGTTCAACAATGTTGTTTCAATCTTCATTATGGTTGTGATGAGTGAGGGGATCATTATCCAAGAAGGATGGATGGATTATACTAGACAAGTGAGGAAAAATCATTCTCACGTTTTTTCTGAATGATCCATACCTTTGGAGGTACAAATGTTCTTCAGTGGGGAGGTGTGATCTAGGAGGATCCAAAACGCTAAAAAATCATCCAAAAGGATCCAAAATGCTAATTTTTTTTCTCTCAAATATGCTTGCAAATGACTTCATTGTGTAGAGATCAACAATAGTTTTCCAATGATGCAAAAATCACCTCAAACAGAGTTTGTATGAATAAGTTATGGCCATTCAAAAGTCAAAGTAGGGTTGCCATGTGGGAGACCCACATGAAGCCATTTGGCCTATATGTATAGGTCTCTAGATGACATCATGCTGACATCAGCAAGGTGATGTGGCATCATGATAGACTACCACATGTCACTCATTTTGGCATTTTCAGGGATCCATGTGGACCAATACAAATTTTCCATGTGTCATCCGTACATATGACGTGGCATTTGTATGATGACATGGCATGTGGTAGGTGGAAAGTATAGTCAACATCCATATATTGATGTGGAAATGACAAGGAAGTGATGTGGCAATACTTGTTAAGTACTTGAATAGATCTAAAGATAAATCTCAAAATAAAACCACAATATCAACAAGAAAAAAACAAACCATTCACCAAAATACCGAACACAAGAAATAATCAAAACCATTGAGGTAGGTTAACACCATATATTAATCCTTAAGGAAGGATAAAAATCCTCAAACAATGCTTGATACATTCACAATATTCTTCGCTATGCTTCAATACATTCCTTACACTTCTTTATATAGCATTTTCTATCTTTTAGGAGAATTATAGAGAAATAATCTTCTAGAAAGCCTATTTATTATATCTATGTACCATGATAATTGACCTTACTTAATAATATAGTGGACCTAGTTCACCTTACATTGAATAACCTCCACTAATAATACATAACCACATTTCCATTGGGTACCTTCCTAAGTACCCCATATTACCTCCCTAGGTATACTACATTCCATCCCCCTTCACATGTTTCATCCTCAAAACACGTGAAGAAACCATACAATATGATCGACTAAGAAATGTATCCAATTGGTACCAAGTATAACCATCCATCCATCTTAATGGAAGACGAACATGATGTCCAGTTGTTGCCTTGCCACCTTGATCTTTCTTTGCATGGTGTCGATATTGCCATAAGATTGGTTCTCTAGCCTAATGTCTTCCTGTAGTGATGGTAGGAATCCATGCACCTCTAGATTGGTTTCCATTCCAGTTCCTTGCTCATACATAAATGTGTTGATTCTCACGCCCTTACCTTGATGATTGTTGTTTCTCTATATGATGTGGATTTTGATACACCACGACTGTAGGAATTTGTTATTTTTTCTTCAAATCTGCAACACATTGTATCTTTGATTCACTCACTACCTTAACTTCTTTACTATTTTCATCATGTGGCATTGTTTCGTCTGTTTCTATAGACTCTATCTTTGATTCAATTTAGGAATCTACAATAACTTATGTGCTTGTTGCGGTGGGTCTGTATGTCTTGCTAAGAGACACATCCTGCAATGTGACTTTGTTTTTCTTGTACCAAAGTTTCAAAAACTTATTTTCCATATTAATATTAAATGTACCAATTGTGGCCATCCAAGGTTATACCAAAACAACATCCACTTCATCCATAACTATAACATAAAAATATGAATGCAACACATAGTTATCCATACTAACCTTCAAATCTTTAAAAATTTGAACATTTTTACTCTCAACCTATGTCTTTTGTATATTCTTTGCAAGAATTTGCAATCTATTAACCAACTGAACATTGATAAAATTTTGTTAGCAAGTAGGGTTAATAGAAACAATGTCATTTTGTTTATGAATACAACCATGAACCTGTAATATAGATTTGCAACCTGAAAATAAACTTGTGTTTCTCCCTTTAGCAACATGAGACCATTTATTTAAAAGAACTTTTTCAAGTGATTCATCAAAGGGCCATCAATTGGCTATTGCTATGTGATTTCCACCAAATGGCCGCATCACCTTTTAAATGACATCATACCCAATGTTTTCAATTCTCTTTCGAAAATGACTTCAATTCTTTTATGAATTCTTCAATATTAGGGCCATCATCGTTTCCAGTAAAGGACATATTTCTTGGGATAAATCTTCAACAAAATATAGGTTTAAACATAACTCACTATAGAAAATTGTGGCTTTTATAGAAAACCCTGAAAAACTACTAAATTTAAAATGATCATAACTTTACTTTTCAGACTCTTTTTGGCTGATTTTTCTTTTTGAAATTGGGTATTTTTTCGAGAGAAATCCAAATATCCAATTACTTTATAAAAATTATAATTATAAATTCTCATATCTGAGCCTGAAGTGTGCCACCCCCTTTTTTTCTTAAAAAAAATTGCAAAAATAACCAAAATGTTTCTCTTCTTTCCCAGAGAAAGTTCTCTGATACCAATCGTTACGTACCTGAATAAATATGAAGATAAATCTCAAAATAAACCCACAATATCAACAAGAAAAAACCAAACCATTCACCAAAATATTGAACACAAGAAATAGTCAAAACCCTTGAGGTAGGGTAACACCATATATTAATCCTTAAGGAAGGATAACACTCTTCAAGCAATGCTTGATACATTCAAAATATTCTTCACTATGCTTCGATACATTTCTTACACTTCTTTATATAACATCTTTTTATCTTCTAGGAACATTTTAGAGAAATAATCTTCTAGACATTCTATTTATTTTATCTAAATACCATGATAGTGAACCTTATTTAATTATATAGTGGACCTAGTCCACCTTACATTGCATGTTCTCCACTAATAATACATAACGACATTCTCATTGGGTACCTCCCTAGGTACCCCATATTACCTCCCTAGGTATACTAAAGTACCAACAAGCACCACATGGCAATAACTCTATAATACATTTCGGAGGTGAGATGGCATGGTGTGAGGTGGACCAATCACGAGCTACCACATGGAAGGCCTAGATTGGCCACTAATGGTTCATTTTCAAACTTTGAGGTGGTAAATTAATTCAGTTGTAACAATCACGGGCTACATGGTTCAGGTTCAAACTTCAAGGTGGAGAATTCATTGGTTTTGGGTTATTATTATTATATATATATTATCCAACGAATTACTTTTCCAGGATTGACCCCATGACCTCTGGGATATATTCTAAAATTTTAACCACTACACCAACCATTTATGTTATGTCAATTAATGATATTTAATTAGTTTTGTTATGAAATTAATTCGATTGTAACAATGCCAATGAATTTAGATCCATTTTTTGGCCTATTTAAACCTAGCTTCGGACCAAGTACATACATGAATTTTCATTCCATCATTGGAATGCATGCCATAGATGTTCTTTCCAAGTGCATATTTTCTCGATTTGCATGCAAAAGGTGCTCCCATGTTAGATTTGCCTCGTTTTATGTGTCATTGAGTTCTTTGAGGAAGGTATAGAGTGTTTATACTCATTTTCCCCATAATTTTTAGAGGAATATGATGGTGATGTCTATTTTGTGTAAACATTCTATGTATGAAAAATATTAGTCCAATTTGTCATGTATGAGACCCATAGTCTCATTATGCGTGCAACAAGGCATCTTTAAGCACCGTTTCAGAGTATATTCAAGTTTATACTCATTTTTCTCATAATTTCGTGACAAATTCAGTAATGACCTCTATGTTTGGGTTTGAGTATAAGAATTGAAGAGTGACATAAAATTTGTCATTGTAAGCCCATTTATTGTAATTTTTTCATTTTGAGAATTAATAAGAGCGGTATATTTCTCTCCATTTTGGAACTTATTATTTCCACAAATTATATTCATTAGTTAATGAAGTTTTATGGATAAATAAACATTCTCACATGTTATTTGCAAATAGTTAAGTCAATATTCAATTTCCTAAATTTGGTCGGATATTTATGTGTATTTATGAACTAGTTGACATCTAAGGATTTTTGAGTTGAATTAGTATCAGAGTTTTGTTGATATTTCAGATCAACTTGGTATGAGAACTCACTTGGTATTTTCATATCACGAAGGGAAATTATAGTAGAACTTCCAAATCTTCTCCAATATTCCTTTTCAAATGTGGACCAAAGTATGCTAGTAGATAAGTAAAGCCTCTAGTATCAACTTGACTAGGACAAACCTACCCCCACATGAAAACCATATATTTCACTAGAGTTTAATCCTTTTTTATTTTTTATTTTTGGAGCCACCACCAATCAATCTTCCCATAAAAATTAGGTTTATGGTCAAAGACTAAATATTTTAGTCCCCTATTCAAATCAACATGATAGAAATAAAAATACCTGCCATATTAAATATTCTTCTCCTCATCCAAGCATGAAGTAAGCATAGTGGAATTTTCTTCGTTCCAAGCATGAAGTAAGCATAGTGGAATTTTCTTCGTTAACCTCGATCCTTGTAGCTAAATTATATAAATGAAGAATATCCTTAATTTGTAAACCTTCTCTACAAGATCCACAGAAATCAAATGAGACAGATCTCCCTACCAATCTTGATACCTTGAACTAATCTCTACCTCCTTGCCTCCAAAATGGATCTAATCAAACTTTCTACCACTATAAGGAATATGTAAGGCAACAATGGGCAACCATGGAAGGCTTGGAGAATGTGGAGGCAACACAACTTATCAAGATAAGAAAGTAGGGAGGTTACAAAGTTCATAATCCAATTAACAATATGTAACGAGAACCTAAGATGTAAAAACAAAAGTCTCAAATACAGTCAAGATACCTTTCCTTATTCCTTTGAGAGATAAAATTTAATTAATGTTGTTGGGATTTGAGATAATTTTATAGAATGTAACCCCTCTTGTGTTGTTCTTATGTCCTCATGGATTTGTTTCCCTTGGAGGAATCCAAAATGTTCATCTGAAATGTATTCAAAAAGGATCGACTTCAATTTGAGTGATAATATGCTCAGAATTATCTTATAAATACAATGTCTTATGGAAATAGGTTAGAAATCATCAAAGGACTCTAGACTATCCTATTTTGGTACCAAGGTGATAAAAGTAGCATTTAAAATATTTTTTGTTATTCCTAAGGTTTTTATGTCCTACACCACTCTCGGTATATCCTAACCCAACAAATCAAATAATTCTAAGTAGAATTCTATTGACCATCCTTTGGGTCTCGGAATTTTGTCCTTACCAAATGACTGTAGGACTACTACAAGCTCCTCCCTATTCATAGGTTTGTATGGATCTTCATTACTTGGTCCTCATTAATCATGCTTGGAAACTAATAAATTACTTTTAAAGTCACATATAAATTCACCTTCTTGAGTTCCTTATATAACCCTTCCAAATTCTTGACCCCAAGATCTACCAATCCTTTAAAACGTCTTATATTCATACCCCACCCCCTCCAAACTTTCAATTCCCAAATATTATTTACATTTCATCATTGGTTGGCAAAAGAGTGAAAAAACTTAGTATTGTTATCCCTTGACTCGATCCACATTGCTCAACTCTTGATGTGCCAATTTGCCTCTTCCTCTAGCAACAATTTGGCCAAGTTTTCCTTTAGTTCCTTCTATTTAAGTAGTTGATCCTCTTTGAGTATATCTTCACCAAAACGTGTTGTCACATCCTTTACTTACCTTTCAACTTCCACCAAATTCATGTCTCGAGTTCACTATCTCTCCCCAACCCAAGCAATTACTTTCTTCTTTACATTTTTAAAATGAAACACAAGTTGTTTACGAGAAAAAGGTCTGAGGATGGATAGTAATCCTTCCAAATATCCTTTGCCAGCTTGATAAAAGTTTCCTCCTTCACCTAGCCATAATTGAAATTGAAGAGAGTATCAAGTCTGGCGTCATCTACATCCAACACAAGGAAAACATGGAAGTGATATGAGCATTTTCTTGAGTCTACTCATGATCTATAGAGGGGAACCTTTAGCAAAATTGAGTTATGGGACACAAATTTGTCCATCCACTTAAAGAGCCCCACCCTCACAGATATGTTATTAATCAAGGTTGGATTAAGTTAAATTGGTTCCACATTGACCCGATTTTTTTTTCCAATCTATTGGAAAACAAGTTTGCAAAATGGTCAACCCTCATACTCCCCCCACACTTATCTCTTGGATAAGGTAAAATTAAAGTCCCCTTCAATTATTAGGTTTTCTTTCTTGAACCAATGGAAATTGAAAGCCGTAATGCCAATAATAAAATCCTTTTTTCGTATGTCCCATAGATATTTACGACTCTAAATAACATCCCAAAACTCTTATTGTAAACCGTTGTATATATACTTTAAGAAAATGCAAAGGAATTCATTAGAGTTATATTATGGTTCCACCATGTTATTAATCCCCCAATATAATCCAGCAAGAAAATTCCGAATTCATTAGAGTTATATTATGGTTCCACCATGTTATTAACCCCCCAACATAATCCGGCGAGAAAATTCCAATTGCACAAAACCTTCCTCAACTTTTCAATCACTAAGCCCCATTTCTTTATTTATTTCCATAATTTATTCATTAACATGCATTTTGTTTTAGAGATAGAAATGTCAAAATAATAAGAGTTCAAAATCATATCTAGAAATATTTTCCTAGTTATGCATAATACCATCCTCTTATCTCATCCTCCTCTTAAAAACAAGCCTCTTCCCTATTGAGAGAATGGCTACGACTAGATACCTAATGTATAAGAACAAGTTAAACAACATGGAATATAAGAGACTACCTAAAATTACTTCAAAATCAATTCATAACCACCATCGACTCAAGCGATGATGGAATAAAGATGCCCCATCTTGACTAAACTATTGGGGATTCATGAAAGAAACCATTTTGCAGAATAAAGATAGTATTAAAAAAAATATCAAATCAAAATTTAAGAAAAAAATGTGGTGTGATAAAGAGTTAGAGGAAAAAAGAAAATTAAGGTATTATAAAGATGTAATCAACTCTAATCTAGAAGATCAAAATTAACTATCTGTTTTGCCAAGTGTAAAGATGAAAATAAGCATTGCTAAGATAAGAACAAGTTCTCACGAGCTCCATAGTGAAATTGGGCATTTGTCAATTCCTAAAACGCCATGGGATGAAAGAGTGTCTCACCTTTGTGAAACTAAGAAGGTTGAAGATGAAAATCACTTTCTCTTATATTGTCCAGCCTATACCCATATTAGAGCTCATTTTCAAAATATTTGTCACACTACCAACCTTCCTAACCTCTTAAGTCAACAAAAGTATGACGATCTTGGAAAGCTTCTCTTAATGCTTTTCGAGCAGAGAAACAATATTCTAAAGAATCACAAGTAATCACTTACCCTCTTAAGGATAGACCAATTCGGTCTTAGTGGACGTTAATCATCATCATCATTAAGAATTGCTAAATGTTCGTTGTGTTCCTTCTCACACCATATTTAAGGTAAAATATTTAGACTCCTCTTTGTAAATCCGGAAGT
>JASDQU010013611.1:19129-31171 GCA_032191745.1 Picea mariana | reverse complement strand
ATCTTAAGAAAAAAGGTTTTCATCTTCCACTTTTTTAATAAATTACAAGATTACATAATATTTATTTTTATGGTGGTTCTTGTTGACCACTACTTTCATTATGAAGCTCATAGAAAGTTTGTCATTGTTTTAGCACACTCTACTTTATTATAAATTTCTTATTAGTCTATCATTGACCCTCCATTAGTTTTCCTTAGACTATAAATATTTTTCTTAATGTCCAATTTTGTATATATGCTTAACAAAAATAATTATTTTTTCATAATATTGAAAATACTTTTTTCACACATGGGTAACCAATTATCCTTTTTAATGTGATTTTTCAATGTTAGTTTATATCTAAGTTTTGAGTTTTCATATCGGAATTGGCATGCAATGCAATTTTTTTCCCAATCTTAGATAACCTCAATAAATTTATATGAATGGAATAAATACAAGTGATGCTATAATGCAACCAAGTGTTTTTTTTTTCTTTAAAGATTTTGTAACAAAATTTGTAGCATAATTTTCACTTATAATAATGGTATACTATTCACTGTGTTTGAAGACATTTTTATTACATTTTAGTGGTATACTATTCACTGTGCTAGTTTCACACTACTAATGTTGATCCTAGCCATGACACCATTTTTTTTTAATCAAAATGGTGAAACTTGCCTCTTGAATTGAATATAAATTTTAATAAATATAAATACAAAGATTATTGTAAATATTTTTTTTAATTGTGAAAATTACTCTCTTACATATCACATCATATTTTATTATTATTATTTATAATATTGTATTAAATTTTATTATATATTATTAATCGCTAAATTTTAATACATATTAAAAAAATTAATAAAATTAGTATTAAAGATATTGTGTAAAACCAATAATTTTTTAACCTTTTACTAAGTCTTTAATACATATTAAAAAAGTTAATAAAATTAATATTAAAAATATTGTGTAAAACCAATAATTTTTTAACCTTTGTACTAAATCTAAACTCTATTATAAAGATTCTAATTTCCATCCTAAGAGACTCTATTATAAAGATTCTAATTTCCATCCTAAGAGAGATGGATATTTTTTTTTAGATCTTGCAATTTCTTCTAGTACCTTATGCAATCCAATGGATCCACTTCCATTTCCCTTTCAAGGAATACATTTTTTTTTTAACCTTTATTTTAAGTCTAAACTTTATTATAAAAATTCTAATTTCCATCCTAACAGAGATGGATATTTTTTTTTAAGACCTTGCAATTTCTTCTAGTGCCTTATGCAATCCAATGGATCCACTTCCATTTCCCTCTCAAGGAATGAAACCAAATTTATATTGCATAGTAACACTTTTGATTAGTTAGAATTTTATTGTTATTATCTCTGCACGGATTTTTTTGGGAACATCTTAATTTACTCATTCGAGTTATTGAAATGGACATTTTATATTTATTTGGAGTAATTAAAACAAGAACTCAGAAGATCAATTACAGAATTAGAATTGTGAATTTGCATAATTTAGTTCCTTACTTATTAAACAATGTTGTAATAACCAAATTTAAAGATAAACTTCATTTAGAGAATTAGGATTGTGAATTTGCATAATCTAGTTGCTTGCTCATTAAACAAAGTTGTAATACCTAAATTTAACGCTAAACTATGCGATGATTTATGTTGGCTTAATTCTACATAGAAGTACGTGAATATTATCTAATTATAGTATAGATTACTTATTATATTTTTTTTTTTCTATAAATGCAACAAAGTTTTTATTATTAATGGAAAAGATTTTATGGTTTTATAAATACAAAGTTTTTGTTATTAATGGAAAAGATATTATGGTTTTTTAAATACAGTTGTGATATTTTTTTTTAATTATTAATGGAAAAGATTTTATGGTTTTGTAAATACAAAGTTTTTGTTATTAATGGAAAAGATTTTATGGTTTTTTAAATACAGCTGTGATATTTTTTTTTATATATTTTAGTTTGTGATATTTTTACAAAGTTTTTATTATTAATAGAAAATATTTTATGGTTTTTTAAATACAGTTGTGATATTTTTTTATATATTTTAGTTTGTTATATATATATATATATATATATATATATATATCTTTTGGCACAGTTTTTTTCATTTTTCTACTTTTGATTTTGATTTTAATGGAAAAGCTTTTGAGTTTTCAAATTTTAGTTCAGATTATTAATGAGAGATCTTTTTGTATATAATTTAAATATCTTTCTTGAGATTATTTTTTAAAATACATATTTCAAGTTTTTAGTCTCAAATTAATGGGAAACATGTAATGTAATATACTCTATGTGAAGTGCAATGTTGTCACATATTTACTTTTAAACAATCTTGAAACAAAAAACTATAATTATAATAGTTTTTTTTCATTTTTTTAAATTTAAATTTTATAAAAAAATTAGAATATTTAATATGTAGGAGAAAAATTAAGCCATCCAATTGTTTAACCTAACAATAGTGGAAAGACAATTTTAATATTCTAACCTGAGGTTAATAATGTCTTTGTAATACATTGAATTTTTGTTATTTTTTTTTAGAGCACAACTTCTACTTAAATTTAATTGTGATAATGCATTTAATATTATTGACATTTTAATGGGTGGCCTCGTCATTTATTGGAAATGGTCAAGTCAAGAATAAACATTTTTTTTTAAATTCAATGTTAATTAATTATAGGCATATTTTCAATGGGAATATTGAAGCTCAATCTCTAAGAAGAGGATTAGGTAGGCTGTGTTTTTATTAATTTTATTATAAAAGATAAAATACTTTTGGATTTGTTAGATTTGTTTTTCTAAGAATGTGTCAAATAAGATAATTCTAATAACAAGCACATATGAAATTGGTATTTTTTCTTTATATTTTTAAAACAATAAATACATTCTAAGAATTTTACAATTACTTTCTAATTAATTTAGTAAGCAACTGATTTAATTATCAATTATCAAAGAAAGGTCTTAAATCAAACTTGTGGAAAGTAAATCACACTTTACAAGAAGTAAATCATACTTGTGAAAAGTAAATCACACTTTGTGGGAATGGAAGTTATGTTAATTTATAATGTTGACTTTAAGGAATTGCAATTAGATATTTATGAAATATGGAATTGTGGCAATGCAAAGAGACAAATGAGTATGAAATTAAATGAAAAATAAGGAAATGCTAATCCTACTCTTAATATGCAAGCAATACTTTACTAAGCATGGGGCCCCACCCCCTTAGACAAGGTACTTGAATACAAAATTAAAGTAGCACGAACGTTCATAACACCATCAAGCAGATAGGAGAAGAAAGGAAATTATAATGCATAAGTATTAAGTTTACAATAACAATCGAATGCAATCGAAAGAATAATCCTCCCCAACCTCAAGGGAAGATGGGGTTTTTATACAATACAATTGATGTCTAAAATGAAACAAATGGATGGATGGAAAACCCTCACAATCAGGTTGTTCATTCATTTACATTGATATTTCCAATTTTTAGGAAAGATTAGGCATGTGCTAACTTTGATCAGCTAGGTGATGGTTGGTAGGAGAAGTAATTTTTATTTTGGTTGTCCACTTGCCTCATGTTTCATTTCTATGTGAGGAACATTCTTGACTTCCAACTGTAGCATTGAATGATGTCTTGGCATGATTTGTCTTGGAGTTTCATCGGCAATATCTTACTTGGAGTTGCGACATGTGTGTCAAGTTTGAGGTTGTAGAAATTGTTCCATGCTTCATAGTTGCAACTAATGTAATTATTCCTGCATAGAAATGTAAGTGCAAGATGGTAACAATTTTCCTTAAGAATACATAAGAATAGCCTAAAAATGGAATATGAGAGAAATATTCATACCTTGGGAAAAGTGAGACAAACTAGATAAGGAAGGTATCAAAAAGAGTATGAACATTAGAAAATGGTAAGGAAAAAGATATTGAACAGGTGTTGAAAGTATGCCAATTTAGGCACCCGTCAACATTACTTTGAGGTTGTTCTCAAGAAAAAATAGGTTTTTCATCCTCCATTAACCACATTATCAACACTTGTAGTTCTTCTTGAGCTTGTGATGAAGGTCAACTTGAAGATGTTTGTGTAAATTAACTTCCTCTAAATGTTATTATCATATATCAAATTATAGTAAATGGTTTTCTTTGATATTTTTATCATAACCTTTGTCTTATATGTTGATGTATTTAGCATTGGATAGGTAATTCCACATTGGCTTGGTATCTAGCATTTGGAAGTCATACACAATGCCTTTCAAAACCTTAGGAAATTCACTTTATGATTTAAATCTTAAAGTGAATGACCTTTTAGATTAATGCGAGTTTAATTAAGTTAAATTCCTAATTTTTTGGCATTAGTAACTTAAGTGAACTGATTAAATCCTACTCATTATATCTAAAGTGAAAATGATATCTAATGTCCGTCTTTGATGACTTTGGATAAGATCTAGGTTTTTGGATTTAGGGTTAACTCAACATAATAAAAGGTTGCCTAAGTGTGAGGATGAGACACACATAGAGTGGGGAGATATCATTGATTGGGTGAAGAAGACATTTTATTGAAGTGTGAGTGGGAAGGGTAATAGTAAGGAGAAAGGGATAGTAAGGGAGATAACAACTAGATAGGCCGTCTATTTGTTGATTGCATTATCCTCAAATGGGCCATTATCACAGGATGAGAGCCCAAGATTTAATTTATTAAAATAAACTTAGATCTGGTTTCCCCTTAGGGTATTTTTCAAAGATATTTACCCAAATATCTTTTGCAATGTGTATGGTTTTAGTTCTTATGCTTTTTCTAATGTTTGGTTAATAAACTAACTATGCATTGATTTAATGAAGTGATTTTATTCGAAATGAGTGTCGGTTGTTGGGTTCACAGATATTGACATGGTATCAGAGATATGGTTATAAGGAAGCCAAATTTTCACAAACATGTGATTTATCAGCAACAAGAAAATTTTGGTCTATGAGACTTGTTTTATGCAGGATCAGTTGTCGAGAGGGTATATATAAACTAAAAAAAAAATTAAAAGAGAGGAAGTTTTACAGTACGACCACTATATAGAGTTGTTGTACATCATATGACCCCATAGATTTACTGTAGAGCTCACATGAAAGATCTGCTTGGAGACTGGGAAAGAGATCTGATAGCTGGAAAGAAGTGTGATTCGACTGAGGAGAATACATGTAGATTGTGGGTTCATATTCGATGGGAGACAATAGGAGAATATTAGCATAGAGGCACAACCAACTAGTGGATATCATGTGGATATTATGTGGGTGTGGAGAAAGGATGCAACTGTTGGATAGTTCATGGGGAAGAGGTGGCGACAAGATACAACAAGAAATTGTTAGGAGAACCCAACAATCATCACTACATCAACAAAACCATGTGATTTCGAGAGTGTCACAGGGGTGGAATAGAGCTATTAAGTCTCTGGAAGTAAGTCATTAGCCAAGAAAGGGAGATTGGTAACAGATTAGTCACCATTAGAGAGGTGATTGGAAAAGATATTGTTGATATTCAAGGAACATCTAGCGAGAGGTTTGGCTACAAGAGAGGAAACAACACAACTATTGTAGCCACCAACGAGGAATATAGTCACTAATAGGTGGTGCAAGAAGGAAGTGGGCTAGCCCATGCCACATAGACATGTCGTTAGACAACTCAGCTTCCCAAGAGAGGGTCCCAGGAAGCTGCCACCAAGGACAAAGAAGCATTAGTTAGCGGGAAGAGGTATCAACATCCCCTAGTTTGTAGGCATAGGTCTAAGCAGCCCCGGGAAGTGGGTAGACATAGCCCAAAAAAGTAACCGATCGATAGGAGAAGGATGCAGGAAACCCTGGGCATCCTCAAGAAGGGGTCCAAGCAATGAGAAACGAATTCAGGTAGTAGGCAATGGGCAATGGACAACATATCCAAGAAACCAAATTTGAGACTGTAGCAGATTTGTTTTATTTTTATTTTTGACAAGTTGCAGAGATGCCCACATCTAGTTTGTGGTTTGAGGAAAGGTTAGATGGGGTTTCTAGCTATAGTCCTTGGAAGGAGAGGATCATGTTTTTGTTGATAGAGAACTACATTTGGGAGTTTGTAAACTCCATTGTGGCCCCATTAGCAGATCCAAAAGATTTGGCTATCCATAAGATAAAGGATGTAAAAGTAAAAAAAATTATTCTAGAGGGAGTGAAGGATCATTAGATCCCTCATTTATATTGAAAGACAACTCCGAGAGAAATTTGGGAGGCTCTGAAGGGTTTATTTCAATGTGAGAATGAGAATCGTAAAATGGTGTTAAGAGAAAAGCTTAGAGAGATGAATATAACATGATCAGACACTGTGAAAAATTATCTCACCAGGATCTGACAAGTTTGATATGAACTGGAAGCAATAGGGAGACAATGGATGATTCATATTTGGTGAGGACGATGCTCAAAGGATTCACGAAGGAGTGTATATAGTTCATCAAAGGGATCATGGCACGAGAGAGGCTCCCTGATTGGTCAAGGTTGTGGGATGACTTCATTCAAGAAGAACTTTAGGATGAAGAAATGAATGTATAACAGTACAAGAATGATGATGAGAACATTTATCTTGATAAATAGGAAAAGAAGGGAAAGTTCAAGAATATTGTCAGTGGAAAGTCTACCTCTCAAGATGACAAGAAGAAGGACATCAGAAAAGTCAAGTGTTATGCATGTCATGGGTTTGGGTATTATGCAGGTCAATGTATGAAAAGGAAGAAGGGTGGAAATGGGATGCAATAAAAGGTAGTTGCATCGGCAAAGGATTGGGAGGATGAATTTTCCAAGAAGTTTGAACACAATTTCTTACATGTTACCCATGTTTCTTCAGGTACCATATCATCTGGTGCATGGTTACTAGATAGTGGAGCCACATGTCATGTGATAGCAGCACAACAGTTTTTTGAGAGCTTCATCGAGTCATACTCAAATGTGTATGTGGAACTTGGCATGTGGATCAAGCATGTAGTGAAGGGATCTAGGACAATCCCATTCCATATGGAGTCAGGAGCTCTATTGAGAGTGATGGACATCTTGTGTGTACAAGAACTCAAGAGGAGTGTTCTCTCAGTCTCAGTGATTGAGAAGAAGGTATTTGGTGTACTATTCCAGGATGGAGAGGTATTGATCAAACACAAATAATTTAGCCCAAAAACAATAATGGTTTTCAGTGTTAAAGAGATAAAATTATATAGGATAAAGGGAAATTTTATGCAAGCAGTGGCAAGTAGCAAAGTGGTAGAGGAAAATTATCTGGTAGCTCCAAAGGTTGAGAAAATCAAAGGGAGTAAGCCTTCAGGTACATGTCGGAAGGTGCAGTGTTCCAAGTCTATCAGGATGTAGTCATGGTATGAGATGACTATGTAGGATTCTCAAGAGTAGAGGGATTCTAGGAGAATGATAAAAGGAAAGTATTCAAAGAAGGTTTCAAGCTAGATGACATGGATATATTTTGTTTTAAAGGGAGAAACCAATCAGGTGGATTTGAGAGAAAACATGGTAGTAGACTTGATAGCGAAGACAAAGACACCTCTAGGTGGTAGAATTACCTTCCTCACTAAGAGGGAGCTTTGATGTATTTAGAATCAGATAGGTACTTCCATATTAGCTTGGTGTCTAGAATGTGGAATTCATCTGTAATGCTTCTCGAAACCTTAAGAAATTCACGTTATGAGTTAATTATTAAAGTGAATGAAATTTTAGATTAATGTGAATTCGATTAAATTAAATGCCTAAGTTTTTGGCATTAGTAACTTAAGTGAGTTGATTAAATCCTAGTCATTAGATCTAAAGTTAAGATGAGATCTAATCTTATCATTTGATTAGTTTGGAGAAGATCTAGGGTGTTTCATTTAGAGTTAACTCAATGTAATAAAAGACAACCTAATTGAGAGGATGAGACACACACATAGTGAGGATATATCATTGTTTGGGTGAAGAGGATAGTTCATCCAAGTGTGAGTGGGCATGGTCAGAGGAAGAAGCAAGGGGAAGCGAGCGAGATATCAACTAGGTAAGTTGGATATTTTCTTATTGCATTTTCCTCATATGGGCCATTATCCTAGGACATGAGCCCAATATTTTATTTAATAAAATCAACTCAAATATATTTCCCCTTTGGGTTTTTTCGAGGGGTGTTTACCCAAATATCTTATACAATGTGTATAGTTTCAATTTTTATCCTTTCACTAATGTTTTGTTAAAAACCTAGTTCTGAAATTATTTAATGAAGTGATTCTATCCAAAATAAGTGTTGGGTGTTGGGTTCACAAAAATTAACATTATGCATATTAACTAACATAAAAACAAAAATCTTTAAGATTTTTAAGATGCTTGTAAATATTGAATGGGATCCTAATAGAAAGAACAATACCATCATTATAAATAATTATGTAGGAGCATCACTCCAAGACAGTAATGCGCCAGCCAGCCAGCCCACTCAGCGCACATTCAATGGGGAGAGGAGAGGCGCAACCCTCTCACTTTCAAATTTTGAATTTGAATAAATGTAATAAATGCTTGTAAGGTCGTGGAGACATAAAGCTATGCCTTTGAGTAGGATGTAGTTAAAGAAGGCCTTTAATAGTTGTAAGGCTGGATCTAGCTCCGATCTGGACTAGACATCCATTTAATTGTAAATTCAATGTAATTGAATGAGAGTAGGTGAGATGGAGGGAAGAGCTCAAAGAGCCCCCTCATGAAAAGATCTTGGGATCTTGTTGAGAGTTAGAGTCGAGAGATATAGGAGAGCTCTGTAAGAGTTAGAGTAGAGGAGGAGAAGGAGCCAAGACTCTGTGAAAGTTCGAGCTCAATAACACCTTGTAAAGGAGGCATTTCATATTAATAAAAAGAGAAGATTTCCCGCATGAGTTTCTGTGTGTCTTTATGTGTTTATGAATGTCTTTATGATTTTATGCTATGTTGTAGATGTTTGTTAGTATGCATTTGTAGAGACATATAGGTTCTACTATTTGTTGGGTTCTTTGATTCAGGTTGGGTTCTTTGAGGCTTCATGCCAAGAGGGCATGACAGAATGTTGCGGATTCTGAAAGCCAGTGAAAGGGGTGCACTTCTGAATTCTGTGGAATTTCAGATGAAGACGTGCTAGGAGGGTGCACCAGCTGAAGTCATTGACTTAAGGAGGAACCCTCAAGGTTGCTGAATACCTTGGAGGTAGGACTGTGTAGAGGAAAGTACAGAAGAAGACCTAATCTCTGAGGAGTTCTGTAAATCTCTGCCAAGAGGGCATTGAGAAGATGCACGGGTTGCATTGAGAAGAAGAACTCTATCTTGAGTTCAGAGAAGACAGAAATTCTGAGGAATTCTGGGAAAGCTCTGCCAGGAGGGCATTGAGAAAGTGCATGGAGAGCATAGGAGAAACCTACTTAGAGTTCGTTGAAGGGAACAAAATCACTAAGGGATTCTGTAGGATCTTCGCCAGAAGGGCATTGAGTAAGTGCCAATTTGCATAGGAAGAACTCTTAGAGTTCTGAAGGAGAAGGAAGTGTCAAGAGNCTGGCGAAGATCCTACAGAATCCCTTAGTGATTTTGTAGGATCTTCGCCAGAAGGGCATTGAGTAAGTGCCAATTTGCATAGGAAGAACTCTTAGAGTTCTGAAGGAGAAGGAAGTGTCAAGAGGAGCTTCACAGGGTTGTTGAATACCCTGTAGACTCAGCAAGGAGTTGCTTGAGCAAGAGATTGCCAAGAGAGCCTCAAATTCTCCACCTGTGGGAAGGAAAGAAGGGTTAAGTTCCTTAGAGGTATGAGCACAGAGAAGCTTAGGACAGATAGCACCTTTGTGTGTGTGCAGAGACCCTATAGGAATTAAAGAGGTTGTGAAAACCTTTCAAGGTTTCATAGAAGAGAATCTTAGGAGGAAAAGTTCTTTTGTGCACAAGAGCGACATCTACAAGGAGTGCGAAGGTTGAAGAATACTTCGAGGATTCAAAGAGAAGAGAAGCTTAGGAGGGAGAGTTCTTTCATGCACAGAGTCCTGCAAGTATTGCAGAGGCTGAAAGGAGAGCCTTTGGAGGGTTTGAGTTTGAGGAAGCTCAGGAGGAAAAGTGTCTTCAATAATGCAGACAGAAGCTGTGAGTACAAGCTTCGTAGTAGGGACAAAGGTCGAGGCCTTTGATAAGTTAAATTATTCCAAGGATCGGGAAGAAACATAAGCTCATAAGGGGGAGCACAACTGCCATCATATCAAGCCGAGGACAAGATCTAGACCATTGAAGTTTCACTTCTAGAAAGCAGCAGGAGGAGAGCACAAAGGGAAGGGACAGATCTGGGTCATCAGATATTGCATAGATAGCCGATAGCCATTAGATTTGTTGAAAGGAGCACTCAGTTTAACCCTCGTATGAGAAGAGGGGAACGAAAGGCCTATTTCAACATTTCGGCTACCGAGAGATACAAAGGACAGGAGTCAGAACTTTTGACCCATGAAATCCTAAAAGGATTAGGACCGTCCATTCTGGAGGACAGGTGGTAGGGATCAAGATTATCTTGTGAACTCGAGTATCGTGAGATGGGAGGTGGAAGCGTTTTCCCTACAAAGTCCTAAATCGGGAGATAGCGATGTGATCTGAACCGTTAATCGAGGAGGGAGGAGAGCCGTGAGATCTGGCATCTCAATACATCGCGTATTGGAGGTTCAGGGTTTGGAGGAACTTCCCTTCGATTGTGGAAGTCATGAAGTGCCAAGAGCCGAGGCCTGTGCGAACATGTGGCACGTATGATAGGAGAGCCACATAGTTGACATGTGGTGCAACGTAGAGCACCCAGAGGAAGATGGAAGCGAGTGACTGGAGGGGGACATGCGTCACCTGGGAAGGGGGTCAACACCTTGTTGACTTCTTGTGCTTCGGGTTCTCGTAAGAAAAGAACACAAAGGCTCAACAAACCAACTCACGAAGTTGCGAGCCACGAGAAGTATTGAAGGAGTCAAATCTCCTCTAACTTTCGCATCTTGGAGTCTCATAAAAGAGGGGCCTGGAGGTTCAACCCTTCAACTCACGAAGTCACGAGTAGCGAGAGGTGCTAGCTATTAGCCCTAGCTGGTGGTCGTTGGTAGGAGCACTAGCGAGAAGGGGCTATACCCGTATCATCATCTCGGGTATCGGGAGTTTGGAAAAGAGGAGTCGAGGGTCTTCGACTCACGAACTCGTGAGTTGCAAGTTGTGAAAGGAATTTATGCCAAGGTCCAGTTGTGGTCGTGTGGAGGTGAAGCTTGCACCTTGTGCGTGTTCGCATAAGGGGGTTTCAGAAGGACCTGTGGATCAGATTCGTCATGGGATTTCAGTGGGGAATCAAAGGAGCCATTTCGGCTCAAGGGAATTTTAAAATGATCCTGAGTGGATCTTGGCCCAAGGGTCAGGGATCTGTGTCAAATAAGAAGTATGAGGACTATTTAGGTCAAAGTAGTGGAAACACAAAAATACTCTTACAAAGAGACCTCTAACTTGTAAATATAAATGTCAAAAAAGGAAGGGGACAGGGAATAACATTATTTAAATTGTAGATTATAATTAATTAATTCTAACCAACCCTTGTTATTATTGAACTTAGTAATTTCTTTCTCTTGTCAATGTAAATGAACAAAAAATGTTAAGAAAACCTTATTATTCTTGAAATTAGTAATTACTTTCTTCTATTCTTGAACTTACTTACTACTTTCTCATTTAAGAAACCCTTATTATTCTTGAAATTAGTAATTACTTTCTTGTATAATCTTATTGTTTCCAAACTCACTTTCTAATTTTCCAATATAAAAGAAAAAAAATATAAGGGACAAGGAAAAACAATACTTAATACTTAAGAAAAATGAAATAAATAAATGCAAGACCTAACCAAGAGGATGGGAGGTCTCATCATGAGCTGGCCCATTATGTTCATAGGTATTTAGCAGTATGACATTGCCACCATCTGGTCACCAAACCAGGGCAGTGACCTTTGGTTGCATGGCCAAAGGAAAGGGGGTCTCATCACGAGCCAACCTTCTCATTTCTG
>JASDQU010013611.1:0-16083 GCA_032191745.1 Picea mariana | reverse complement strand
AGAGGATGGGAGGTCTCATCACGAGCCGGCCCATTATGTTCATAGGTATTTAAAAGTATGACATTGCCACCATCTGGTCACCAAACCAGGGCAGTGACCTTTGGTTGCATGGCCAAAGGAAAGGGGGTCTCATCACGAGCCAACCTTCTCATTTCTGCGAAGATACTATTCGGTAACGCTGTCAGCTCTGGCCACCAAGCCAAGGTAGTGTCCTCTTCGTCAAGGCTTGTAGTAAAAAATAAATAAAAGAAAGATAAGGCAAAAAGGGGCTTGGAAAAAATGCATCCATGACGTGTACAACTCGCCTCCTACAAAGGAACCCACAGACAACACCAACCCTTGGTCTTACTGTGACTGGACATCCCTCAAAAAACATATCATCTCATTACACATGGCTTGAATAATCCTTTGAGGAAACTTTCCATCTCCTTTGGGTATTAGCCCAATAGGTTGTCTTGTTGGCTTCCTTAGCTTTGTATAGTAGATCTGTGTAATGTCTTTGAGCTCTTAGATGATTTGTTAGGGATTTCATGCATATGTTTGATAAATTTAATGATGAGATATGATTTACATTGCTATGATGTCTAGGACTGATGAGCCCATGGAGGGCGTAGTCTTTGATGTGCAGGACCATGCCCAGCGGACAGGTACCAGAGGATCGGTGCATGTGGGGAGATGATTAGCTCAGACCTCCGTGGGGCTGAAGAGCCCATCAGATGGTTGCTGGGATGGAAGAGGCAGGACAAAGTTGTGACGAGCCATTGCACAAAGAAGAATAAGGATGCCCTCATCAGGACATTTTTGGTAGAGATTTGACCCATGGGGATCAACCCCTTGCAGATGGGACGATGGTCTTGGTGATCAGGACGCCACCCAGGGCAGGCTGGACAATTTCTGGAGCATGTGGTAGCGTGCTAGGCTTGTTTGGCACATGAGACAGGTTGTGGGAGCCCCAGAGGGGCCAACGTTTTGCTCCTTGGACGCTGATCATGCCCGAAAAGGGCTAACGTCTCCCTTCTAGGGGCCTTACGTCTCCATTTTAGCTTTACTTTGACATTTTTAGCATTCTAAGTGACAAATAATGAAATATTGTAAAGTCAGCCTTGTCGGCTGTTTTTAATGACCTAATTGTTAATTAAAGGTCATGAGAATGATATAAATTGAGGACGTTTTACCCTCATTTGGACCGAAAAAAACTTGCTCTCTTGTGAGAGTGACTTCTTTAGCTCTTGTCTTGGTTATTCTTGTCTTTTGGAGTGAGGCACAACTTCTTGGAGGATTATCTTTTGGCATATGGTGTTATTTATCATTGGAAGGTTTGCAACTAGGGTTTGATTATGCTTCTTCATGAATTTGTAAGTGTTTTCTCATCAAAACTTCTTGAATGAATGGTTGTTGATTAAATATCTTGCATGCATAGCTACATTGTTATTGTTTTCTTAATCATTTAAACCCTAGGGAGCCAACACACAAGTAGGTTGTGGCTTCATGTCCCCATGGTAAAATCTTTTAGCCATTTGATTAGAGAAGGTTTAGCCTAGCCATAGCTACACTAGCCATGCTCTTTTCTTGAGTTAGTTTTGAACATAAATTGAAGAAAGAAGGCGTCTTAGGCCTAATTTACTTTACACCTAGGGTTTACTTCTAGGGTTTTGAAAAGCCTTGTCTTTGAACAACACTTTTTCAGCCATAGATTTGTGTTTATAAGCTAGTCATTTTGCCAAAAGAGTCTTAAGGAAATAATAAGGAGCCTTAGGCCTAGCCTTAGCTACACCTAATTAAGTCTTCTCTTCTTAGGGTTTTGATCTAGTGGCCCTGCCATAGCAGCACCATTAGACCTAATCCTCTTGTCCTTAGGTTTGAATTTCTCCAAGCCATTAGCTTCTCTCCATTTGACTCCATTAACCCAAGGCACTAGTCTAGAAGTATAACTTTGAGCTTGTTTGTGCTTAAACTCTCTTTCAAAACTCTTTAATTTGAAACCCTAATCTAACCTAGCATCTAGACTAACCCTAGCTTGATGATGACGTCTTGCCCTAATTGAATTTTTGCTTGGACTAAAAATTGCGGCTCAGTCATCTCTTTGTAGCCATAGAGGATTTGAGTACTTTCATTGGTTAATTTAGTCAGAACGTCTACCTCTTGGCTAGCTAACCCTAACCCTAAAACAAAAATAATATAGGTGACGTCACACTTGTTTGATCTCTTGTTTGGCTTGAAATGTTTTGACATTTGTCACCTTGTTTGATAGGCCTTGAGTTCTGGATTACTTTCATGAGTTTAAATTGCAAAACGCCCTGCTCTTTGTCTTCAAACTAACTTGATTTTAGGGCTGACGTCACTTCTGTAACAACAACAAATATTGATGACGTCAAGCCTCTTTAAGCCATTATTTAAGTGTAAAACTTTGTGATTTGGTTAGGCATTGAAGTATAAATTATTTTCTTTGGCTTATTGTGAAAAACGTTCACTTTTTGCCTTCCAAAAACAACAATAATTAGGGCTGATGTCAGCCCAATCTGCAATAGTGGCGCAGCAAATATATTTATGTATGAGCAGATTTATGACTTTTATTCCATTGTGATAATACAAGGTTGTGATTTACTACATTGAATGCAAGTGTCTTTATGTATTTATTGAAGAAGTGACAATCAATATAAGCTTTCATTTCAATCATTGACTTCGTCAATAATTACTCTTATCATTGCTCATATATATGTTGAAGATAGTCATTTGAATTACTAACCACTGCAGCACATTCTTTAGTTCTTTTTGTCTTGTCTCGCAAACAAGTTCCTTCCAGTGGGACTCTTCTTCTTTTGACTATCATTTTGGCAGTAATCTGTGAAGGGAAGCCTATTCCTAACCTTCGAAGCCTTAAACCTTGACCCTTCTCCTTCAGAAACCCAGATTACTAGGGACGTCTCCCTTGGGATTAGCCACCCTAAATAGAAAGAGCTCCCCATCGAGGTGACAGTGGGTGGGGAAGTTCCTGTTACGCCAGTTTAAAGCCTTGACTCAAGCTACCTAAACCCTTACTATAAACTGTGCGATAACAAATACTAATCATTATAATCATATAATTTGAGGAGGTATTTTTTTTCACCACTTCTAAAAATGAGAAAATTAAGTTACTGGATGAAATGCTTCAATACCATAATCACAATTCCATGAATGCCAATAATATGGCCTCCATTTTTTAGAATATGTATATCATTCCATTTTTCTAAAAATTTAATCCAAAATTCAATGTCATTCAAAGTGAAAACATTTTGTTTGAATGTTGTGTGAAATTTTAGGAGATTCATAAGTTCTTTTATTTATGAATTGCAATTGTAATAATATGAATTAATAGTTTTTAGGGATTCTCATAAGTTTCCTATTATAATTTTTGTTATTTGGTTATTCCATTTTCATTTCTATGAGAACTTTAAAAATAGTAATTGTTCATATGAGTCCATAATTTTTATTTAAAATTATAACAAAGTTCTTATTTATATTTAAAATTACAATAAAAATTAAAAATTCTAGATAATATTTTTATTTTAGTATTTTAAATCTTTGAAAAAAATAACTTTAAATCTTAAAAAAAAATAAGATGCTTTTCACTAATATAACTTCTTCTATATAGGAGATTTTTATGCATAAAAATGTGGAGATTTTTATGCATAAAAATGTTAGAAAGTTAAAATTAAAGATTTATATTATTAGTTTAATTCATTATCATATAAGGTATAAAAATTGACAATTTGGTTGTGTAAGAAGATATCCCTATAACATAGTCATTCATATTATTGTGAATTATGAATACAAATCATTCAATTATATTTTGGTTAATACTTTAAATCATTGTAAATTATTAAGACCTCACAACTACAAAGTTTAATCGATTTTATAGAAATAAATTTTAACTAAATCTTCAAAACTTCTTTTGCACATGTAAACTAAATCAATCAAAATCATTATTTAACTTCAAAGAATTCACATTGAACATGTTACTTAGAATTATAACTTGATTACTCATTGTTTAACATTGAAATCCTCTAACAAAATAATACTACCTTCATTTTTATCTAAAACCTTCTTTTGCACATGTAAACTAAATCAATCAAGGTCATCATTTAAATTCAAAGAATTCACGTTGAACATGTTACTTAAAATTATAACTTGATTGATCATTGTTTAACAATGAAATCCTCTAACAAAATAATACTACCTTCATTTTTATCTAAAACTTTTTTCTTATAATTTATATATGAAATATAACATATTTTAAAATATTATTTACAATACTTATTTTTAAAATGTTTATATTTTTTTCTTATAATTTATATATGCAATATAACATATATTAAAATATTATTTACAATACTAATTTTTAAAATGTCTATGTATATTTCTAGTAAAATTTAATATAAAAAAGAGAATTATTGTAACATCCCTAGCCACCAACAATGTCTGGCAATGTCACTATTAGGGCACTTCGCTTAGCAACGATACCAAACTGTAACGTCCCCGACCATTCAACAGGCAGAGTAACACTACCACGCATAACATTTACATATAAATATATAACATGCATTTTAATCTAAATAAAACACATAACACAGAGTTATTTCTACCATACAGATTCAAATGTAATAGAAAATAATTCATATACGCAATAGAATACACGATAACATTCAAGCATCACAAAACATGCATAAAATACATAATTAAGCACATAAATGATAGTTATCTTTTAGCTGAAGTAAATCAACCAACTACGTGCAGACCTTCCACGAACCTCCCTACCTTAGACCATGTTTCTCATCACGCTCAACAATGGGTCAGCCTTGAGCTGGGACTAAGCTCCACCTAGGGAAAGGGAATCCTAGACTAAGCTGAGGTTACAGGAAAACTGCACAGTGAAACCAGAAGGATTCTCTCCAGGAGCCTTCTTACGCCAACTACTCATGGAATCTCATTCCCCACATGCCTATTCCACCTGGGAGTATACACATTTACTGCCACACAGTTCATCGGCTACTTCACCTCCCTCTCAGGGTGTCAGCAATAGGCTGGATCAAGAATTCTCAGAGCTCCATAGCTGGTGTTAGACTATTTCTGGGAGAAAACCACTTCCCAACAAACTCTCTCTCGAAGAGCCTTCTTACACCCACTACTCACGAACTCTCATTGCCCACATGCATTTTCCACCTGAGAGTATACACCTTCACTGTCACACAGTCCACCGACTGCTTCACCTCCCTCTTAGGGTCTCGGAAACATGTCGGATCAAGAATTATCATAGCTCTATAGCTGGTGCTGGACTCTTTGTATGAGAAAACCACTTCCCAACAAATTCTCTCTTCTAAAGAGAGCTTCTCACAGGCTTGACAACCTGCCTCTTCAACCACGGGCCTGAAAACTAGGTTCTTCAACCAGTTTCCACTCAATTCCCATAAGGTAAAGATAACAAAAACAACAACATTTGGTTAACTCAGAGGTGACAACAGCAATAGGAAATTGGGTATATACATCCACAAATGATAACCATCCACATTAAGACACAACACAACTCGGGCATTTACAAGGTGCTCGTACTTCACAGGAGACACGACTCAGTCCACGGGTTTCAGGGTGCATGGCAAGGAATCAATGCAGAGGTCAATCATGGAGGTTTCGGGTTTAGACTTCAGATGGAAGAATGATGGGGGAACTCAGGAGGAGGATGGAAGAATGACCCACAAAGACCCAACACAACTGATGCTTCAGCTTTTAGCTGCATGCACCCAGTTTGACACCTGTCTTCCTGGAGCTGCATGGGTTCCCTTTTTTCACACATTCCTTTTAAAAGAACTTAGGAAAACACTTAGTCAATTGTCCACCTTATCCTTTAGGAAATAATAAAAAATTGTTATCCCCTTTAGAGGTAAGCCCCCTATCTTATCCCCTAGGACCACACACTTAGCCTCCTCCCTTACCCAATCTGGTTGAAGCTTAGTCTCATCACTCTTTCTTCATGGTCGGTCTGCATGCAACAATGTTTACATTTTATTAATTATTTGCATAGTTACGTATAAAAAATCAAGCTCTTAGCCTTTAACACTTAGTCTCTCTTGCCTAATAAACACATAAGCCAACCATTTTATCAACACTCGGCTCACCAACCTACAAAACATCCTTACAATTTATAAATACAACTGGGGCTCATCCTTGGGGATATTACAATCCCCTCCCCTTATTTTTGCATTGTCCTCTGTGCAACTCTTTACACAACATCAACAAGATTTTCAAAATCTTCAAAAAGATGTAGATATTCTTCCCACATAGCATCCTCATGCTCCCATGTCACTTTCTTAGGACCGTACTAGGTCCACTAGACCTTTACAATCCCTATGGATCGATTCCAAAGATATTTTCTCTTCCGATCCAATATGCGCACTGGATGCACATGGAAGACGCCTTCTTGCTCCACCTGAATCACATTCCAATCAATAACATGATTAGCATCAGGTATATATTTCTTAAGCAATGAAACATGAAACACATTATGTACATTCATGGATGCAGGTAAGGCAAGCATATATGCAACAGGTCCAATCCTTTCTAGGATTTCAAATGGCCCACAAAATATGGCTGCCAACTTCGAATAGTTTCCTAGCTTTAGGGAACTTTTGTTGGTTTTCACCTTCAAGAAAACATGATCACCCAATTTATACTCTTTGTTGGTTCTGTTCTTATTAGCATAACTTTTCTGCCTTTCTTGGGAAACCTTCAAATTCTTTTTAATTTTTAGCATTTGCTCTTCCATTTCCTTGAGAAACTCTGGCCCAACCATTTATCTATCAGCTGGGTTATCCCATATTATTGGAGTGTTTCACTTTATGTCGTAAACTGCTTCAAATGGGCTCATATTTAGTGATGCTTGATACCCATTGTTGTAGGCGAATTCTCCCAAGTGTAGGTAGTCTTCCCATTAGATGGTTTGTCCATCACACACATTCTTAGTATGTCTTCTATTACTTGATTCACCCTCTTTGTCTATCCATCAGACTCAGGATGATAAGTTGTGATGAAGTTTAGATTCATTCCAAACCCCTTGAATAACCCTTTCCAAAATTTTGAGGTGAATTTTGGGTCTCTGTCAGACATAATTGTCTTGGGGATTCCATGCAATCGTGCTATTTCCCTCATAAAAATATCGACAAAGTTAGCTGACTTGTGAGTAGTCTTCAATGGAAGAAAATGGGCAGCTTTCGTAAGCTTTTCCACCACCATCATGATTGAATCATGTTGCTTGCCTGTTATGGGAAATCCTATGATGAAATCCATTGTCACTACCTCCCACTTCCACTCAGGAATGGGTAAAGACTGTAGCAACCCTACTGGGTGTCTGTTCTCATCTTTAACCGTCTGACACTCCATACATCTGGCGATGTATTCAACAATTTATTTCTTCATACCTGGCCAAAAGTAATGGCTCTTGACTACTGCCACAATTTTATGATATCTAGGGTGCCCTACATAAGGCACATTATGCATTTGTTTCAAAATCATAAGTTTCAGTTCCTAGACATTAGGTACATAAGATCTTCTTTTGTACAAGAGTGTCCCATCAGCTCCAAACTTATAATCTTCCACTTTCTATGGCATCTCACCTTGTTGTAGCTTTGCTACCAACTCCATGTACTACAAATATGCATTTGTAACTTCCAAAATTCTGCCCATAATATTGATTTGGTACATGCTAATGGTTGTAGCATGTAGTTCATGAACTCTCCTGCTGAGTGCATCAACCACTTTTTTCTCTTTCCCTTTGATATGCTTGATATAAAAGTCATACTCACAAAGGAATTCCAACCATATAATTTGCCTAGCATTTAAGGTTGGCTGATCAAACAAATACCTCAGACCATTATGGTCCATCCTCAGTTCAAAACTCCTTCCCATGAGGTAATGCCTCCATTTATTTAGAGCCTGAACAATACCCGTCAAATCCAAATGATGAGTTGCATATTTATTTTCATGCTCTTTCAATTTCTTTAAATCATAACATATTACAAATCCATTTTTACTAAGGACTCCTCCCAGTCCTTATTTGCATGCATCTGTACACAGTACAAAATATTCATTTGGATCTACAATCTTTAGGATTGAAGCATTGGTTAGCAACTGATGTAGGAGCATCGTAAGCAACCTTCCAAGCGAGCATGAAGGCAGAAGACAGCTGGAAAAGCGTAGCATACATTTTGCATGTTTTGAAATGTTTTGACAGTTTAAAAGAGTGGATATTAATGTAATAGCTAGGAGGCATACTTGCATTTATATCTAGATGTTGTAAACAGATCTTGAACGATTTTCTCTCATCTGTAAAATGTAATAGACATTAAGTATGATTAATGAAAGTAGGTAGCTTTGAATTAATAGATTAGACAGTTTTAGAAGCATAGGAGGGAAAACAGATATAGACACCCTCGCCTTTGTATCATTAGATCATTAGTACAAAACATAAGAAAAGAGTTGTAGCAGAGAGTTGTAGGGAAGAACCCATGTATAGGAGCACTTGAGTTAATATATGAAGCTTTGACTCAATTTTCATGGTGTTATGATGCTTACTATTTACATTTGTTGAATGGTATGATTACAGTTGTTTTATTCTCTCTGTTATGCCTTTGTTGTTATGATGTGTTGAATGTATTATTTCATGTTGAGTGTATGAAGTCTGAGAGAGAAGAATGAGTTTCAATTATTTCTCTTCCTGAGAGAGTTCCTGCAAGGAGTGCAGTGAAACGTCCGCAAGGAGTGCAGTGAAATGTCTGCAAGGTGTGCATTGACAAGGGTTCTAAGTTATATCTTAGAAAGCTTAGGAGGGATACCGTTGTTCTCATTCCAGCGGAAGTGAAGGCGAAGCACAAAAGCCGTGCAAGGTGTGTGTAGGTTAGTAGAAGCCTTAGAATTTATCAATTAAGATTGAAGGGTGAAGGATTGTTGTTGCTGAGAGTGCATAGAGTCGAAGAATTAGATACACATAAGTATTTGAAAGATTGCCACAATGAGTGCATGCAGGAGTCCTTTCGAGGCTTGAGTTGCAAGAGAAAGCTCAGGAGGGTTAGCACCTTTGAAGTGTTCAAAGGGAGATGGGGTCAAAGTCGCCTCACAAAAGTTAAGTTCCAGTGTAAGAACACCAGTTTGCTTCACAGTGATTCAGAGGGAGGAATCGAACGGTCAGAATTCTCAGTGGAGAACTCACAAAGTCGCAAGGACCATAGGATCCATAAGAGTTGCAAGGTGGATAGGGGTTGGATGAACCCATCCCTTTTATTTCAAGAATCAACATGGGCTGTTGATTGTAACCAATGGAGCCGTTAAGATCATTTTGGTATTTTGGGGTTTGTAAGGTCAATGTGCAGACTAAAACCTTTGGTTGTTCACTTCCCCGAATTACAAAAGGGATTTTCATGGGTGTAATCGAATGACGGGAATAATTCCTGGAGAATTACCGATGGCCCAAGAGCCGTTAGATCTTGTAAAGGAGCAGGGGAGATAAAGTGAGTTCTTTTCCAATTATAAGCTCAGGACATATAGGAGCCATTGGATCCAATCCAATAAGAGCCATCGGATCGAAAGAAGGCTTATAGTCGTTGATCCCATGAGAGGTGCCATTTCGGAGTTCAGGGTTTTGAAGTGATAGACGAATGGTAGAAGGAGGTTTGTTCAAGTCTCGAAACCCGTAAATTTCGAGTGGACAGGTGGCAAGAATCCACGTTGGAGATAGAGTGTAGCGGAGAAGACAGGTGGCATGTAGTCATCACTGGAAGAGTCAAACAACATTGACCATTTCGAGGTTTTGAAGGTTTAAGAGCCCGGAGCCTTGCATTCGGATTCGCAAAATCTTGAAGTTCAAAACTCAAAATTGGCGAAAATTCCCAATCACAGGTGAGGAGAACCAACCTTCGCTAAATGTATCAGGGTTCAACATTTCAGTGTTTTCAAAGATAAGGAGTCAGGGTCCTTTGCATCGGAATTCTTTAAGTTGTAAAATGCGACATAGCTTTGGAGGAGGGAGCAGCCAAGGATTTCGACATTTTGGCATTTTGGAGGTTGGAGAGCCCGAAAACTTGACAACAGTTTTCGCGAAACGCGAAACCTAAAATCCCATTTCGACAAAGGTCGTGAACACATTGTTGTGGTCAAGTGGGTAGAGTTGGAGACTAGCAATTGCTCACACAGGCACAACTCATAAGGACCTATGGATACACCATCGTGTGTGTGAGGGATTCCCTTTGGGGGGAATCAAAGAGTCAATCAAACTTAGGGGGTAAATTCAGAATGATCCTGAGCAGATCTTGGCCCAAGGGTCAGGGGTCTGCATCAATTTGGTATCAGAGCTTGTTTCTATCGGTATATTGCATGCAGAAGGAGCTAGAGGAAAAAGAGTAGTCTGATACCATCATTTGGTATCAGAGCTATAGAACAAGTATTTTCTTTCTGTACTAGAGAAAAGAGGAACATTTTACAACCATGTCACCGAGAAGAAGAGACAGGCCAATGCCTAATACAGAAGTGGAAAGGGAAATGCGTGAACTACGTGCTAGGCTTGATGCCATGTAGACAACACAGAGGCGCACAGTCGACGTTTGGGATATCAATGAGGCCAAAAGTGAAAATGAAGCTGGAAATGAAGGAGAAGAAGATGCAGTCGAAGATGCTATGAATGAACGCCTATTCAGGGCTGTTGCGACGATAGGTGCCAGAGAAAAAATGGACATTCCAGTGTATGAAGGAAACCTGGATGTTGAAGAGCTTCTAGACTGGATTAGAGATCTAGATAAATACTTTGACTATGAGGACGTCGAGGAAGATAAGAAGGTCAAACATGTTGTCACTAGAATTAAAGGGCATGCAACACTATGGTGGGATGAACTGCAGGCTGACAGACACTGCAAAGGCAAGCAAAAAACCAAAAGCTGGGATAGAATGGTTGCAGATATGAAATCCAAATTCATACCCAAGGATTATCAAATCACTCTGTTTTAGAGAATGCAAAATTTGAGACAGAAGCTGATGTCGGTGTAAGAATACACTGAAGAATTCTACAAGATAAACATCAGAGCAGGTCATCGGGAAAGCGATGATGAAAAAGTTTCCAGGTACATGAATGTTCTGTGATATGACATTCAAGATGAGATGAGCATGATGACCATCCGAAATGTGGAATACGCTTATCAAACAACTCTAAAAGATGAAGAGAAGATGAGTCGGAAACAAAGTCAAAGAGGCCGAGGTAGAAGTCAAGCCAGAGGCAAAACAATTGCCCAAGACATAACTCATAAATCTAAAGAAGATGTGAAGAAACCTCAAACTCAACTTGAGAGAGGAGGAAGCCCACAGAGAGGGCAGTATGCTGATAGGAGTACTTTTCCTCGAACCAAAGGAAGAGGAAGAGGCAGAGGTGGTGAAGTGAAATGCTTTGTCTGTGGAAAAAATGGACATAAATCCTATGAGTGTTCAGATAGGAAGAAAGATGGTGGTGAAACTCACATTGTCGAAGTTCAAGGACAGAATGTTGAGGCAGAAGATGCTAAGGGAGGAAGATCCTTAGTGGTGAGGAAAGTTCTCTTAACGCCAGAGAAGGAGGTGGAGAACTCAGCCCAAAGAAACTGTCTATTTCGGACTTCTTGCAAAACTAAAGATAGGGTATGTAAGGTCATAGTGGACAGCGGTAGCACAGACAATCTTGTATCTACATAGATGATAGAAACGTTGGAGCTGGAGACCGTTGTATATCCAAGACCATACAAAGTTTTGTGGCTACAAAAAGGACATCAGGTAAATGTCACTAAACAATGTTTAGTTGAATTTAAAATAGGAGAATATAAAGATGAAATATTATGTGATGTCATTCCCATGGATGTTTGTCATCTATTGCTGGGTAGACCGTGGAAATATGACAGAAACGTGATTCATGATGGGAGAAAGAACACATACACCTTGTAGAAGAATGGGAGGACGACATGCTGCTGCCGATTAAGAATCACAAAGTGAAAATAGAGATGAGCAACACTGTACTTCTCATGAGTGGGAAGGAACTTCTTAAGGAAGTTAAGAAGAAGGAAGACACACAATTTATTGTGGTCAGGAAGCCCGAAATTGTTTTAACTAGTACAAGGATAGATGATTTACCAAAAGAAATCCAGAAGTTGTTGGGAGAGTTTGTTGATATAGTAGTGGACAAACTACCTTGTTCATTGCCACCTATAATGAGTATAAGTCATCACATTGATCTTATACCTGGAGCCAGTTTACCAAACAAAGCCACGCATAGATTGATGTCGCTGGAAAATGAAGAAGTCAAGAGACAGGTCCAGGATTTAATGGACAAATGATTGATTCGAGAGAGCTTAAGTCCATGCATTGTTCCGACAGTGCTCAGCCCAAAGAAATATGGAGGCTAGAGAATGTGTACAGACTCGAGGGAAATCGATAAGATTACCATCAGATATAGATTTCCATTACCAAGGATGGATGACTTGATGGATTTCTTGAGTGGAGCAAGGTTTTTTTCAAAGATTGATTTGAAAAGTGGATATCATCAAATTCAAATGAGAGAAGGTGATGAATGGAAGACAACATTCAAGATGAATGAAGGGCTGTATGAATGACTTGTCATGCCATTTAGCATAACAAATGCACCCAGTACTTTCATGAGATTGATGAACAAATTCCTGAAGGATTTCATAGGGAAATTCGTCATTGTATATCTTGACGATATATTAATTTTCAACAAGACAGAAGCAGAACACTTAAAACATTTAACTACAGTGATGAGGAGATTATAGCAAGAGAAATTGCTGATAAATATGAAAAAATCGTCATTTATGAGGACATAACTCATTTACTTGGGTTTTTTTATATCTGCAAATGAGTTGAAGATGGATCCGGAAAAGGTAAATGCAATTAATAATTGGCCATCACTGAAAAGTGTGTTTGAAGTTCGAAGATTCCATGGTTTGTCAAGTTTATACAGGAAATTCATCCGAAATTTCAGTGGAATTAGTGCACCAATGATGGATATGGTGAAGAAAAGACATAAATCTTTTCAGTGGAAAGAAGAAGCAAAGAAGAGTTTCAATTTGCTCAAGAAGTAGATCATTGAGCAACCAATTCTAATTTTACCAGATTTCAGTAAGACATTCCAAGTCAGGTGTGATGCAAGCGGATTTGCAATTGGAGTGGTCTTGAGCCAAGACGACAGGCCGATTGCATACTTCAGCGAAAAACTGAATGAAGCGAAGATTAAGTACTCCACATATGACAAAAAAATATATGCAGTCATACAAGCGCTGAAGAAATGGAGACATTATTTGGTTCCTAAAGAGTTTGTTTTGTACAGTGATAATCATGCTTTACAATTCGTGACTCAATAGGAGAAGTTGAACCAAAAACATGCTAAATGGGTTGAATTCATGCAGAATTTTACTTTTGTGATTAAGCATATTTCTGGAACTACTAACAAAGTTGTTAATGCTTTGAGCAGGAAATGTTTGCTTATGTGGGAATTCAAAGTCAAGACTTTGGGTTTTGATAACCTCAAAGAAATGTACTGGGATGACCCAAATTTTAAGGAGGCATATGAGGCATCTGAGAATCCAATTCTCAGGGACAGAAGCCAATGGACTGAATACATGATCTAAGATGGATTATTATTCAAGGGCAATCAATTATGTATTCCAAAATGCTCCATGAGGGAGAATCTGCTAAAGGAAAAACACAGTGGAGGATTGGTTAGACACTTTGGTCATGATAAGACATTCTAAAAGTTGAATGGCTCATATTTTTGGCCAAGGATGAGGATAGATGTTAAGAAATTTGTGGACATATGCAGAATTTGTTAGCACACAAAAGGGAAAAGGTAGAATACAGGGTTATATCAACCATTACCCATTCCTGAAAGGTCGTGCGACACAATGAGCATGGATTTTATATTGGGATTGCCAAGGACACAAAGAGGATATGATTCAATCTTTGTGGTGGTCAACAGATTTTACAAGATGGCACATTTCATACCATGCCAGAAAACCAACGATGCAACTCATATTGCGAACCTGTTTTTCAAGGAAGTCGTCAGACTTCACGGCTTACCAAGGAGTATAGTTTCTGATTGAGATACCAAGTTTGTGGGACATTTCTGGAGGACTTTATGGAAAAAGTTGGGGACAAGTTTGTCTTTTAGCTCAGTGTATCATCCTCAGATGGATGGAAAGACAGAAGTCGTGAACATGAGCTTGGGAGATTTGCTGAGGAGCTTAGTGACTGAACACTAGAGTTAGTGAGATCACATTCTACCACAGGCAGAATTTTCTTACAATGATTCACTCAACAGAAGCACAGGGCAGAGTACATTCCAGATTGTATATGGGATGCAGCCAAGGGTAGTTTCTGAATTGAAGGATGCAGAACATGATGAATTCAAAAGTGCTAGTGCAGAGGACTTTGCAGAAGCAATGAAGGAGCTTCATAGTCGAATTAAGGAGAGATTGCAGAGTTCAAGTCAAGAATACAAGCAGAGAGCAGATCAACATAGGCGAGAACTTCAATTTTAAGTTGGTGATCTGATTCTTGCACATCTGAGGAAGAAGAGATTCCCAAGGGGAACGTATAATAAACTTAAGATGAAAAAGATTGAACTATGCAAGGTCATAAAGATATTTGGGTAAAACGCATATGAGATTGAATTACCCAATGGGATCGGAATCTCACCGATATTCAATGTTGTGGATTTGTACCCTTACAAAGTTGAAGAAGCAGGAGTAGACGAAGAACATAAATAAGTTCAATGGACAAAACAAATGCCTGTAGTTGAAAATCCATAGATGGAAACTATAATTGACAAGAGGGTCAGCAGAAAGACCAGGAGAAAAGAGTATTTTGAAAACTTGGTCAAATGGAAGGGACACCCAATTGAAGATGCCAGTTGGGAGGATGAAGCAGAGATTCATAAGCATGGACATACCATGCAAGAGCTCATGAACAAAAGTTCATGAAAATTTTCAAGCAAGGGAGTATGATGCAGGAGCATCATAAGCAACCAGCCAAGCGAGCATGAAGGCAAAAGACAACTCAAATTGCGCAACACACATTTTGCATGTTTTGAAATGTTTAGAAAGTTTAAAAGAGTAGATATTAATGTAATAGCTAGGAGGCGTACTTGCATTTATATCTAGATCTTGTAAATAGATCTTGAGTGATTTGCTCTCATTTGTCGAATGTAATAGACATTAAGTCTGATTCATGAAAGTAGGTAGATTTGAATTAATAGATTAGACAATTTTAGAAGCGTAGGAGGGAAAACAGGTATAGACACTCTCACCTTTGTATCATTAGATCATTAGTACAAAACAAAAGAAAAGAGTTGTAGCAGAGAGTTGTAGGGAAGAACCCATGTATAGGAGCACTTGAGTTAATATATGAAGCTTTGACTCAATTTTCATGGTGTTATGATGCTTACTGTTTACATTTGCTGAATGGTATGCTTATAGTTGTTTTATTCTCTCTGTTATGCCTTTGTTGTTATGATGTGTTGAATGTATGATTTCATGTTGAGTGTATGAAGTCTGAGAGAGAAGAATGAGTTTCAATTGTTTCTCTTCCTGAGAGAGTTCTTGTAAGGAGTGCAGTGAAACGTCCGCAAGGTGTGCATTGACAAGGGTTTTGAGTTTTATCTCAGAAAGCTCAGGAGGGATACCATTATTCTCATTCAAGAAGAAGTGTAGGTGAAGCACAAAAGTCGTGAAAGGTGTGCGAAGGCTAGTAGAAGACTTAGAATTTATCAATTAAAGTTGAAGGGTGAAGGACTGATATTGCCGAGAGTGCACAGAGTCAAAGAATCAAACACACAAAAGTATTTAAAAGATTTCCGCAAGGAGTGCGTGCATGAGTCCTTTCAAGGCTTGACTTGCAAGAGAAATCTCAGGAGGGTTAGCACCTTTGAAGTGTTCAAAGGGGGACGGGGTCAAAGTCGCCTCGTAGAATTTAAGTTCTAGTGTAATAACACCGGTTCGTTTCGCAGAGATTCAGAGAAAGGAATCGAATGGTCGC
>JASDQU010013610.1:129551-151815 GCA_032191745.1 Picea mariana | reverse complement strand
CCATGGATCTAGCCAAGGTCGAGGCTATTATGGAATGCCCTGCACCAATGAATGTCCCAGAAGTGCATAGCTTCATGGGTTTATCAGGATACTATCGAAGGTTTGTTGAGGGATTTTCAAACATAGAAAATCTGATCACGGAATTGCAGAAGAAAAACAAGAAGTTTGTTTGGACCAAGAAATGCGCGGAATCATTTCGGAGGCTCAAGGAGATGTTGACAACAACATCGATACTAAAGGTCCCTTACATGGACATGGACTTCCTGGTATGCACTGATGCATCCAAGGAAGGCTTATGCGGATTCTTGATGCAAGAAAGTAGAGTGATCACCTACATCTTGAGGAAACTGATAAGGAATGAGGAGAACTATGCAATGCACGACTTGGAGTTGTTAGCCATCGTTTATGCCTTGAAGGTTTGAAGACACTACCTTGTTGGATAAATGTTCGAACTAAAAATGAACCATTGTGGACTACAACATGTCTTTACGCAAAGCGACCTGAATGCACGACAACGACGTTGGTCAGAATTTCTTAGCGAGTATGACTTCGAGATAAATTACATAAAAGGAATAGTGAACTGAGTGGCAGATGAATTGAGTCTGAGACCACGCATATTTTGGGTGCTTCCTCTTCAGACGAATCTATGTGAAAATATTCTAACTTTACAGCATGACGATGATTGGTACAAAGAGGTCAAGGGTTTTATCAGACAAAACACAATGGTGGTACCAAGATTTGAAGAATTTTTGTTTGATAGTGATGGTTTATTGAGGTTTAAAAATTGGCTTTACGTACCGCCGAATGACGAGTTGAGGATGTTGATCCTAAGCGAGGCACGTAGAGCAGTTTACATGGCTCACCCGAGAGTCACGAAGATGAGGGAAGACCTTAAACCCTTATTCTTCTAGAAGGGAATGAAGGCAGATATAGTCAACTATGTGGCCCGATGTCTATAATGTCAGCAAGTGAAGGCTAAAAATAAACATCCAGCAGGATTGCTACAACCACACGCTATTCCAGAATCGAAATGGGAAGTTATTTCGATGGATTTTATTGTTGGATTTCTACTGACGGCAAGGAAAAATGACTCGATTTTCATAGTAGTAGACACTTTGACAAAGAGTTCTCACTTTATTCCTATGTGTACGACGTATCAAGAACTTGACATAGCTAGAGTTTTCATCAGTGAGATTGTGAGGTTGCATGACGTGCCTAAGAGGATTATATCCGATCAAGGATCGGTGTTTACTTGATGATTTTGGATGAGTTTCCAAGAGGTCTGGGGAACCCAAATTAACTTCAGTACTACATACCACTCGGAGACTGACTGGCAGACCGAACAAATGAACCAAACCTTAGAGGACATGTTGTGCATGTACGTGATGAACCAACAAAATCATTGGGAATAATTCTTTCCACTAGTGGAATTCACTTATAACAATAGTTATGAAGGGACCATTAAGATGGCGCCTTTAGAGTTTCTTTATGGGCGACCATGTCGGACACCCTTGAGTTGGGATCGGCTCAAGGATAGGGTCCTGGTAGGACCAAAAGCGATACAAGAAATTTAAGAGGAAATGCAAGCAATAAGATAAAGGATTAAACAAGCGTAGGACCGGCAGAAGAGTTATGTCGATGGACACCATGTCAATAGTAGTTATGAGGTTGGTGATCAGGTCTTGTTGCAGGTTAGACCACATAAGAGTTTAATCAAGTTTGGAAATGGAGCTAAACTCTCTCCTAGGTTTTTGGGACCTTTTAGGATTGTGGAGAGAAAGGGGCATGTGGCCTATCGACTAGCCTTGCCTGATTCCTTGAGGCATATGCATGATATTTTTCATGTATCTATTTTGAGACATTATATTAGTGATCCTACACATGTTATTGACATGAGTTCTTTGCAGGTGTCGGACAAGGGGGCGCTCATGGCTGAGACGATCCACATCTTGGATCATTGCATTCGACAGCTACATCATCAAACGGTAGAGCAATTCAAGGTCTAGTGGAACAACTACAGTCTGCACTTAGCGACCTAGGAGGACGCATATGATATGCACGAGTAGTTTCCATTTTTGTTTGATAGATAGACTTATGATACTGTGATGCACTTTATTTCGGAATTTATATTTTGAAGCTTCAGGACTAATTTTAGACCAAGAGGGGATGTATGTAACATCCCGTTCTTGCACACTAAGCCAACTTATTCTTTCAGGAAACTTGCTCATAAGTGATCCATGTTTTATGCTATTAATACATTGATTTTGATTATGAGGCGTTATGGGTCGGTGACATGTTGTTTTAATGCATTGACATAGACAGGTTCTATTGACTCGGTTTTACTGAGTGTGCAGGATTTTGGACCTCAAGGATGCAGAGGCATTGATGGAACCTCTTGGACTCTGGATCAAGTCGGGGAGTGTACCATTGGGGTTTGATTGTTTTATTGTGATATTAGTGCATTTGATTAGATAATGTGATTATGGATATATTTCTGACATGATTCATTGATGATGCGGGATGACGATATCTTGCCAACTAGACTCACATGTGGAGTAGAGGGGTCACACACGACCACTAGAGAGGTTGAGGGAGAGGTGCGGACAACATCTCTGCCACAGCCTACTAACACTCCCACCGTGGCTTGAACTATAGGTTAACGGTTACCTAGATCGAGAGGACCCATGATGCCATGAGGGCAGACTGAGACAGTCACTAGCGATGATTCTAAGGGGAATTCAATAAGGCAGGGGCCTTATTCCTTAGAGGCCCTTAGTCTCCCACAAGTACACCTAGCGGAGTATTGACTCCAGGGGTTTTTTATGTCTACCAAGTCATTCAAGAGTCGAGTGGCACCCTTGGAGCACGTGGTGCATCCTGAAGGGCACATCGCGCAAGAAAAATGGAAAGAGGTGAGTGGCATCCTTCGAGCACATGGTGCATGCTGAAGGGCACATCGCGCAAGGGAACAAAAGAGGCGAGTGGCACACTTGGAGCACCTAGTGCATCCTGAAGGGCACGTCATATTGTTAACGATAAATGAATGAACCTAGATGGCCTTAGGATGAATAACGTGATAAGAATTTTTAAAACAATTTCCCTAATAAAATGTTGCCCAACACAAAAATTTAAGGTCTAGGTCTAAATTATGCTAGTGGTAAAATTTTATGTTTTTAAAGAATATATATATATATACAAAATAAAAATAAAAACAACATAAATAATAATTATAATCTTCGTTAAATATTGTAACAAGAAGGGGGTAAGAAATTTAAATGATTCATAAAAATCTATTAGGATAAAATTTAAAAAGGGAAATAATTTTTTTATTATTTTATGATAATTTAAAATTTATTAATTAAAAAGGAAAAAGGAAAAAAAAAAGGGGGGTTAATTTCTACACCTGCCAATTTGAGTTCTAAATGAAAAGGGGAAAGAGGGAAATCCAAAATATTTAGGAAACTAGGAAAAGAGGGAAACATAAAAAGAAAATGGAAACACAAGGGAAAAAGAAGAAAGTGAAAATTAGTAAGGTATATAGCATTTAAGAGCTTTCGAATTTTAAACTGAACAAACAAATTAATAATGGGGAAAGTCATTAAAACTTGTAAGGGATTTTGGAGACACCTAGGAGCGATTCTAGGAGTCACTCTAGGTGGGTGAGGGAAATAGGGGTAATTAATTAATTAAAGAAATTAATTTATGGAGGAATGAAGGGGATGGGTGACACTTGTACAGGGAAGATTTGTAGGGTTTAATTTATTAAACATTAAATTAAATGGGATTTTGGGAATGTAAAGGACTTGGAAACTCTATATAATGGATGGAGGAGAAGGATGAAGGATCTCTTCTATTTGCGTAATGTTACGCTTCAGGAATCTCTACTTAACTGACCTAGATTGTGGGAGTTGGGATACCCAACTAGGTGAGGAGTGGTAGCTCAGCCTTGTGAGGTGAGCTGGGAGCTAGTTGAATCTCTGCATAGTGTGTGTGGCCCCTTTGCAGCTCGGGGGGATAAGGGGGAAGAAGAGTACCCCTAGCATTGGCTGGGAGGTAGTGGTGAAGTCTCGTCGATCGGCAAGAGGGAGTTGCATACAACATGCAGGACGTCACTCAGAGCGAGCGATCAAGCAACGATACTCTCTCTTGATTTTTGTATGGTAGATTGTTGTAGTATTTATTCTTGGATCTGCATGTTTAGTTGAGTAAGTAAATTGATTGTCTAGATTGATGACTGAATTTCTTTCATAGCCTAGCTCAATGATTAATTGAATCCCATGGACTTTGTTTCCCCACATGTATTGACCTCCTTATGGTGTTTGATTGTTACCACTGTGGTGGTTTTTCTTATCATCCCTAGTTCATCAGTCCTCGCTTGGGAAGTCGGCCAGGAGATTGATCTACGGTTGTCACTTCGAAATTAATAGACCTATGGATCTCAACGACCTACCTTTATGTGCAAGGATGATGAGAGAAGGATGAACCTATCAACCGTCTACCTCCATTGTTGTCCTTGGTTGATTGGATCCTTTCGGTTCTCTTACTGTTGTCTTCATTTTGTATTGGTATTCTGGCAATGGAAACATCGATTGATTCATGTCTTCATTTTGTATGGGTATTCTGGCAATGGAAAAATGAATTGATTCATGTCTGCATTTTGTATTGGTAATCTGGCAATGGAAACATGGATTGATTCATGTCTTCATTTTGTATTGGCATTCTGGCAATGGAAAAATGAATTGATTCATGTCTACAATTTGTATTAGTATACCAGGTGAATGAAAACGATTTTATAACTCCTTTTTGTTACCATAATTATAATTCCTTGCGTTTTGCATTTTTCTTTGAATTATAACTCCACGTCCCTATTGTTTCCATGGTTCATCACCACGAATTTAATACTCAGAATTTTTGTTCCCACTATTTGACTATCATGGATTTTTAATTACATAGGTTTTCACCAGACTTAACGCCAACGATTTTTTTCTCCCAACCATTTTTTGAGTGGCTGTTGACGCCCATGATTTTTTTCTTGAAAACGTTGACTGTGTTGCTATTGAATTCTTCCATGAATTTAGCCTTTTAAATCATAAATTCACTTGTTGGAATGACCACAGTTTTGGTAAATAAAAATTGACTATGTGCCTATTGAATTCACCCATAAATTTAGCCTTTTAAATCATAAATTCACTTGTTGGAATGACCACGCTTTTGGTAAATAAAAATTGGTTGTGTGCATGTTGAATTCGCCCACCCTTTTTTTTTGCTATTCAATTCATAACTAACTTGCAGTAATGACCACGATTTCACCTTCAAACTGTGACTGTGTTTTCCCTTGAGTGATGGATTGCGTTTTCCCTTGAGTGATGGACTGTGTTGATGTTGATTGGATTTGTTTGCCTGTAATTGTTGAGATGTTGTTGACTGGGAACGATTGGCCACCCTGTGGGAACTGCATTTTTGCTAATTTTGCTAGTTAGTTAAATGCCTTACTATTGCCAGATTCATTTCTATGTAATGGTCACATTAATTGCCTTGATTTTTGTCAACAAATAAAATGGATAATAGTTAGTTAAATGCCTTGTTATTGTTAGATTCATTGTTATGTAATTATCATATTAATTTCCATAACAATTGCTATAACAATGTAAATGGCCAGCAAATTCATTCTTTAGATTAAATGCCACAATGAGTTAAATGTTAAGTAACACCTTAAATTCCTTGTTATTTCTATATTACTTATTAAGACAAAAGTCATGTAAACTACAATGTCAATGCACTTTTAATTGTCGTGTTAATGGTCATACAATTGCCTTGTTATTTCTATATTAATTGTTAAGTAATCGCTATGTTAATTTCCTCGCTAAATTGCTCCAGCTCTGCTAATAGTTAGTAGTTTCCTTCTAATATTATTAGACATCTAGTATTGTTAGTTCAGTCAATATAACTAGACTACATGCTGAGATTTAATTTTTCATAAGTGTTATAATGATATCTTTCTACCTTAAGATTGTTAATGTTGTTATTTATGTTAATGACTAGTTGTAACTTAGACATGCCCCATCTAGAATGGAAACTCATGTTAAAAGTGATTGTAATCATTCACTAGATTATACTGGGTGATTGGTTGGGTGAGGACGATGTCGTGTATTGTCTTGTGACATCCCATGTCTTCGTCCTCTGACATTTCGTCGACTACTTGTTGGGGTATGGGTGTGGTTTTCCTCTCAGTATTCATTTTCTAGCATGTTAGATTATCTAGATTCCTTGGTCTAGATAGGATGTGTTGCACCAAGGTTATTGACACATCTATCAGCTGGGAATGAAATGATTCATGATGAGGGGATCATGGCATGCCCTGGGGGATAGCGGCGAATGAGATCTTGGTCGGAGTAGGTGCTTTGTGTGAGTGCTGATGAGTGTGGAAGTTTCTCTTTTTGCAGGTATCAAATGCCTTCAAGCATTAGGTCTACAGACCTTAAGGTTCTAGTCTTTTTTCATCTAGGTCGTGATGTCGAGATGGGGATGTTTTCCCTTAGCTTGTAGGTGTCGTCATGTTTGCGTCGGAAGGGTAGTCATCCTCCTTATTATTTCGCATGTCTTGCAAGTTGTGTTGAGATGGTGTGTGGTTTCATAGTAACTTGCTTCCTGGACTGCGTGCTAGCGTTAATCATCATGCTAGTGTTCACCGTCGTAATAACAAAAAAAAAAATTGGTTCACTTGTTGTCGTAACGATGGGGGTGTTACAGTACTCACTCATTAGAAGGTGCAAAGACTAGACATTCAGCTATGAATCAATAAACTCAAAGTTAAGTAAGGGGTCCATAGACAGCAGGGAAAATTCTTATCCTTCACTCATCATCCATGCACATAAAAGAAGGGCATTTGAATCTATAGGTCTTTAAAAACCAAAGTAACAACCGTCGATTCGGCTCCTGGCCAATTGCTCAAGAACGTAATGATGACTAAATGGATAAGTGTTAGAATATAAAACCACAATCTTTTCATAATAATCAGTAAAACCCACACATAGAAGTCATTGAAATCAAAAGTTGGGTTCGCCAAGGGACTATCATTCAACTCATAGTTTTATCATTCACAATGCACATCAAAGAAGACTATGCAAAGCCTAGACATTCAGCCATGAATCAATCGATTCAAATATAAGTAAGGGGTCCATAGGCAACATGGAAAATTCTTATCCTTCACTCATCATCCATGCACAAAAAAGTAGGGAATTTGAATCTATAGGTATTTAAACACCAAAGTGATGATCGTCGATTCAGCTCTTGGCCAACTACTCAGGCAAGGGCTAATGGCCAGAGGGATAAGTGACAGAAGATAAAACCATAATATTTTCATAATAATCAATAAAACCCACACATATAAGTCATTGAAATCAGAAGTTGGGTTTGCCAAGGGACTGTCATTCAACTCAGAGCTTTATCATTCATAATCCACATCAAATAAGAAGACGCAAAGACTAAACATTCAACCATGAATCAATCAACTAAAAGATAAGTAAGGGATAGACAGCAGGACAAATTATTATCCTTCATTCATCATCCATGCACAGAAAAGAAGGGCATTTGAATCTATAGGTCTTTAAACCCCGAAGTGATGACCGTCGATTTGACTCGTAATCGACTGCTCAGGCAAGGACTGATGACTAAAGGGATAAGGGACAGAATATAAAACCACAATCTTTTCATAATAATCAATAAAACCCACACAAAGAAGTCACTAAAATCAGAAAGTTGGATTCACCAAAGGAAATCAATTTAGAAAAACAACAAGTAAATGGATTCATTAAAAGTTCCCTATGGTTGTTTCCACTAAAAAAACGTCTTAGAACATTTATTTAACATTCCTTAAAAGTTACCTATGGTTGGATCCATAAAGACCACATATAATGTAAAGCATTAGAATCCCCAAAACAAAGAGTTTAATATTCATGACCTCACACACCCATGTTTTAATCACAACGAGGTGAAGGTCTTGCATGAACATGGATTATATGCCATTGCTTTAAACTTCCCATTAGCATTGTTTAAATGCTATTGAGTTTTTATACTAATTCCTTTAATGTCATGTTAAATGGGATGGGATTGAGGGTTTTTCGTATTCCTAATATAAATTAAGATGAGGTGGAGCAAATGTAATTTTTGTGATAATGTTATATTATATAACATATGAACTGTGCAAATGCTATATTATATATTTGGATCACTTGAGAGATTTAAGGACAAATTGTTGGATACTTGTGGATATAGTTGAACTAAATACATAACATTGAAATATTTTATGGTCACCTAAAGTTACATAAAGGGAGCTAATTTTACTATAAACTAAGGGATTTCCACTAAGGGATATATAAAGGGACCTAATTTTACTATAAACTAAAGGATTTCCACTAACATATTTCCACTAAGGGATTTATACCTAATTGCTACATAAAGGAATCCTATTTCCACTAAGGGATTTCTTAACTATAAACTTCCTAACTCCCTTGTTTGATATAGTTTTGAGTTTATTTGTTGTTTATTATTAAACTTAACATCATATCCCTCCATGTCCAAAACCTATTTTTACCTTGAATTCTGGCTCTAGGAAAAAAATAAACCCCTTTTGAGACACTCATCAATCTTGTTATACTATATATGGATTTGAAGATTTGGGTTGTAGCATTTCTATATAACTATGGAGAAATACTGAGAAAATTCAAAAGTGTAAATATAATTTATAATCTTATAATTAATATCATACAACCTATCATATCCTCATATAATTAGTTATTTCCCTATTAAGAGAATGACTAAAACTAGGTACCTAATGTACAGGCACAAGAGACTACTAACTTGAAAGAAAATACATGCTACCTATGATTTATTCAAACTCTAGTCAAAGCCACCTATGGCTTAATGGGGGTTGGCATAAAGATGCCAATTCTTGGCTAAATCATTTGAGAATGAAGAAGGAGATCACGCTACAGAACATTGATATACCATTAAAAATACTATTAAATCAAAATTCAATGAAATATAAATACTTATGAAGAGTTTTTGCTAACTAGAAGGTAGGGATAAAATGTGGCTTCTAACATAAAATGTCTGATATGATATGGGTTTTCATTAGAAAATGTTTCTACTATGAGTGGATATATCACTAGTGTTAGGTCACATGGCCCTCATAACATTATGATTCCTTGTTTCCTCACATAGTTCCTACCATGTTTAAATTATAATAATTCAATTTTAAAGATGGATGAATGTTGAATTATTATTCTTTCTTTAATGAGGATTATTTGAAGTTTGATTTACTTTATTTATTTGTATGCATGATTAGTTGTGAACATTTTAAAATACGCATATAAGGAACATCACTTGTTATTATCGTCTATGTGTGGGATATGTATGTGCTAGCTATGCCTACATATGCAACACAAATCCAATATTATGGTTCAATAAACATATTAGTTACTAATGTCTAGGTTATTAATGAATTAATTAATAAGTTGTCAATTTGAAGTTATATTATATATGAATATAAATATCATAAATAAGATAAGCATTCAATAACTTTTGCCAATATGTGTGAAGTAATAAATGAGTATAATAATTAGTTCCCATCTAAGACTCTTTCATTTCTATAAATTAGACTTTGTCATCCAAAATGAAGTATTCGTTATAATTATTCCTAAATAGTCAAAGGGTCTCTACAATTGGAAAAGACCACCAAAGTGGGAAACTGGTTCCTTTTTGAGCAGTTTACTATGATAAGAGTCTATGATTTGGAAGAGAAGCCATATCAAAAGTTACTATTGAATTTGGTTGTTCTAGAGACTGAAAAAAGTGAAATTCAATTAGTGAATGTTGATCGGATGAATTTCAAGGAAAAACCAAATCTACACAAGTAGGTCACTAATGTCTGACACAGAGATGTGACCAAGACTCATGACAATATGTATGACATGTTAAGCATAGGGGGAAATTTACTTTCCCATTATCATTAGGTATCACTAGATGGTTTCAAGATGTGCTTTGTCAATCTAGTCCAAATATAAATGACTCTTGGCAATGAATATTTCTTTCTCTTGTTATGAAATGAAGAACACAGAAAAATGCAAAACTTGGCGTGAATTACATAATCATGTTAATGATTGGGTTTTTGAATGAAATTTTTGTTTGAGGCCTTAACTAAGCGAGCATATATCTGGGAACCAAATCCAATATATGGCCATCCATGCCCAAAATAGTGTGGTTGGATGAAATACATTCCATGTTATTTTCCTTGCATAAACAAACAAAGGAATTGTCTCCTTCAGAAAATTGACATTCGTAAATGCAGGGTGTCTACAGGATTAAAAAAGTAAAATTCAAAGTGAATGTTGATCAGATGAATTTCAAGAAAAAAAAATCTACACAAGTAGGTCACTGATGTATTACACAGAGATGTGACCAAGACTCATGAAAATATGTAGTACATGTGAAGCACAGGGGGAGATTTACTTACCCATTATCATTTGGTCTCACTAGATTGTTTCAAGATGTGTTTTGTCAATCTAGTCCAAATATAAATGACTCTTGGCAATGAATATTTCATTCTCTTATATTGAAATGAAGAACACAAAAAAATGCAAAACTTGGCGTGCATTACATAATCATGTTAATAATTGAGTTTTTGAATGAAATTTTTGTTTGACTCCGTAACTAAGGGAGCCTATATCTGGGAATAAAATCCAATATAGGGCCATCCATGCTCAAAGTAGTGTGGTTGGATGAAATACATTCCATGTCATTTTCCTTGTACACACAACAAACATACCATATGCATTCAGTTGTTGAGAAGTGGTGCAATGGTATTCAAGGTGTTATAGATCAAGGTATCCCATGGATTTTATTTAGAATATGAGAATCTCATCTAATAAGGTATCCCATGGATGCCTGCCAAAGTATCCAATTTAGATTAATAGTGAGCTCATGAATTTTTGAGGATTTCTATGGGGCCCGACTCACATTATTCATCATATATCATAGCTTGGCCCAACTCACTAACTTAAGGAATATTAATAGATTGGCTAATGACCATTACATATTACCTAAAATGGAATCAATCTATGAATAGGTTGACTCATTATAGAAATACCAACATTAACAAAGTAATATAGATTTTTTGCTTATGGAAAATATCTTGAATCTTAGTGTTGATTTTAGTGTAAATGTTTCCTAGCAATCACTTTGAACCTAATCAATCTATGAATAGGTTGACTCATTATAGAAATACCAACATTAACAAAGTAGTATAGATTTTCTATTCATGGAAAATATCTTGAATCTTAGTGTTGATTCTTAGTGTAAATGTTTGCTAGCAAACACTTTGAACCTAGTTTTATTTGATCAACTCATTCTTAAAAAATTTGTCACTTGTGATTTCTTTTTAATAATATTTTCTTAAGACTCGTGTACACTACGAAATTGTGTTAAAAAATACATTGCACTCAAGAAATAAGTGTTCCATATATATTCTTGTTCTTGAACTACAATCATACAATATGACACTAGATTATTCTTTGTCAAGTACAATGCCATATTCAGTCTTTGCAATTCAATTCCATCTTACTCATGGTTGTTTATACATTCCTTCTATGTGGATCTTGGTGTATTACCTATTGCAACATATTTTTTCACCTCATTAAAAATGAATTTATTTTCACCTAGATAAAATGAAATTTTGTTCTTTTCAAAAATTTAGATTATTTTAATTTTTTGGGATGCTAAGTTACAATGGTTTTCATTTTGAATTCTATGAGTTCAAAATGAGTAGAGGTAGTAACAACATTGTAGTATGACTTTTATTGGGCTTCTCCACTTCCCGAGAAATTTATCTTATCTATATCAATTATGAAAAAAAAAWTTATATAGTTATTGAGCATAATTTTGAGAATTAACTCATCCTATAAATTTTTCTTAAGAAATATTAATTATTTAGTCGATTCTTAAGCTTGTTATTGAGTATAATTTTGAAATTTAGTTTATGTTCTTTTAGGTTGCACATTTGTGCAAATGAAACTATTTCCCAATATAGAAGGAAAGATACATAAGTTGAATCTAAGTGTAAAGCGTATATATTCTCTTGGTCCACCATTATTACATTTTCATTCTTTCAATCTAGTCTTTTTGTTTATTTTTTAAATATTATATATGTGCATTGATAGTTTTGAATTTCTTTTTTAAATAATTTTGAAGTTACTTGAATTTACCAAATTTAAGGGGTCCATATTGAGTTCAATAATATCTTTACATATTAATATCATGTAAATGAAATTCAAAGTTAGGCATGCCAATTCAATTTACAATGGGTTATACAAAAAGGTGACTTTGGGTTATACATATATGTTTCACTCATCAAGCATCTTAAATGGAAAACTCTAACTATATATATATGTTCCTTGGGGTTTATGCTAAATTCAAATATTTATGTTCATAAGGGTTTAAATTTCCACTTAAAAAGTAATTGCCACAAGTAACTCTAGTGTTTGAGTAATCATTTTGCACTAAAATTTTCAAGTTTTAATTTCTAAATAAGGGTTTTAAAAAGGGGGAAGTGAATCCATTTTATTTCACACGGTGGCATAGGTACCTAACTTTTGGCAACAACTCTTTAATCTAAGCAATGTTTTGTAGTTAAATAATATCTAATATTCACTTTCAGTAATCGGAGATGAAATTTTCATTACAACCTAGACTAATCAAACTACTCTTGTGCAAGTTGTTGTTTACCATTTGTCTCATGCTTAGGAGTTGGTGATTCTTACAAGTGCATATCCTTAGTACAAATGATTAAACAAATATTTCTTCACTCAATAATTTTGATTTCATGTTCCTAAATTTTTCCTTTAACTGCTAAAAGAATTAGATCTAGGTTTTATGTTGATTTATCAAACTCTAAAGGAATAATTCTAAATTAAACTTCAGACAGAACTAAAATTTGAAATCGATTTCAGACATAAGAGAAATTCTAAATTTAACCTTCACACTGAATTAGAATTTGAAATAACTTCAGACAGAAACAAAATTTTAAATTAGGCCTTCATATCGAAATAACTGAACCGAATTGGTTTATCACACTCTAAAGAAATAATTCTAAATTAAAATTCAGACGAAACTAAAATTCGAAATAGCTTTTAGACAGAAGTAAAATTCTAAATTTAACCTTCAGACTGAATTAGAATTCGAAATAACTTTAGACATAAATGAATTTTTAAATTAAACCTTCAGATCGAAATAATTGAACCAGATATCTATCCTGCTAGACAAATTTCTTGTGGAACAACATTGTAGTGGATATGCCAACGGCTTGGCCACAAAGGCCGCCACCTAAACTAAATTTTAATTTAAAAATTAACATTAAATTTCATATTACAATCTACAGATTAAAATTAAAATAAAAAAAATAATTTACGGTTACATACCTGAAGCTCGCCCCGCCAAACGCCCACCAACACAACGGCCCAACCGCCTGCAAGAATTCCCGCCAACACTCACGAACGCTCACAAACACCGTACGTCTGCGCCAACACTCATGAACACTCAGAACCGCCAACACTCACGAAGGCTCACAATCACGAAGGAATGCTCGCAAATGCCAAAAGGTTAGAAACATGTTTGAATGTTGATGTGTGGTTGATATATAAATATTCTTTCGGCCGAAAGAGTTTTCAGCCGAAAACTCTTTCGGTCGAAATATTGTTTCAGCTGGAATATCTTTCGGCCGAAAGAATATTGTCGGATGGAAAAAATCTATTCGACTAAATATTTACACGCAAATCGAGGATATCGTCACTGTATCGTTTGATTTGATGTTCCACCTTTCGACCAAAAAAAGTGTCTTTCGGCCAAAAAAATGCTTTTCGGAATTTTGGAGATCAGATTGTCATGAAAGTGTGACCCATCTCCGTGATTTCACCCACTCTCAAAATGTCCTAAGAGAAGATTGTAACGTTGTTTTTGTTTTTTCTAAAATCAAATAGATATTGTGTCGTTGTGTTTTTGTGTCTGTCTGTGTGCATACTTGTATGTTCTGTGAATGAGTTTACGATTTTGTTTAAGTTTCAATTGTTTCTCTTCTGGTAGTCTTCATGCAAGGTGTGCACAACACCACACAAGGAGTGTGGAGGCTGAACCTTCAACTGGTTCAAAATCTCAGGAGCGACAATGAAAGTATGCACAGTGTAAGTGCAAGGAGTGTGCAAGTGACTTTTAAAATTCCAAAGCTCACGAAAGTTAGCGAAAGGAGTGCACAAACCCATAAATTTCTAAGAGTCAAAGCTGAGGAGAGACACACAAGTTTGCGCCAGGGTTCATTTCATCAAAGTGAATGAATATCTCGAGAAATAAAAAGTGCAAGGTTCCTAGTAGGAACCCAAGGAGTGTAAAAATCCATTTGTTTAAGAACGGGTGGATGGGATCTACTCGTGAGGAGTCAAATTCCACCATAACCATTCGATCATATTGGAGGAGAACGATTGTTAAACCACGAGTCCTTTGGACTTCCTCTCTTTAGTGATTTGGTGATAATTAGTTGTTGTCGGAAGATGTGGATCCCCGAAGCTCTAAATCCTGGAGTTAATCTCAGCCATCAATCAATGAACAAGCGCGGACCATAGATTTCTGAGTTATTTGGCGATTCGACATTCGAGGTGATTTGGTCGTTGTTGTGTGGAGCAGAAAATCCCCTAAGCTCGAAATCCCAAAATTATTGTCAATCGTAGATTGTGTAAGGGAGGAGGATCGTTCGTCTGTCGTCCGATTGAGTCTTTCCGCCAACATTGCAGAAGTGGAAGGACATGGTGAGGACCTACACTCATCGCTCAAGTCACTTTATGACCATATTCAGTCGGTAAAACCCCCAACATGTTGGATCAGATAGTTGTTTGAAGTGAATCTGCCTGGTGCTCCAAAGTCCCGGAGCATCGTAGTGCCTTTTTAATCGAGCGCCTGGTTTTATCCTGCGGTCACGTGCACGAATCCACTAGAGAAAAAGTACACAACTCCACTCGAGAAAAATTACCCTCGTTAGTTTGAAAATCTTGCATATTGTGTGTTGAAGGGCCTATGGTAAATAGTCCAGAGATTCTGAAGGACCCGTGAACCACTTCGAGTTGGTCAGATTTGATCCTAGACAAAGAGATCACGCTAACCCATAGATATTTTCATCACATTCTTTCTTTCTTTGTAAATTTCTATCACTCTTTAGACGAAAACGATGTCATCCATACTTGTAATAATATACTAAATACTTAAACTTATTCGAAGCCAATTTCAATATCGTGGAAGACCAGAATATACATAGTAGTAGATACTAATAAACAAAGAACGAAAAATTAATGAAAGTTTATTGGGAAATAATTTAGAAAAGGAAACCGTATGTTTACATGTAAATATCTGATTATCTCATAAGCCTACAAAAATTAAGAATAGACACATGAACCTAAACCAAGACTGTCAATGGAATTTTGGAAAAAGGCTCTCCGGTCATGGATGGAAAACCTCTGAATATGTATAGCTCTATTAAAATTCCAAGTAATACATAACGTTGTAAAGTAATCAACCGAGTAATTTGTTAGTTTAGAACCATTCGTTATATTTATGCCTATGTAATTTGGTGGGTTATATTTACTTAAATTTAACCATCGAAGGGTTGACTTCGTTATGTTTTTAGTTATTTAAATTTTTTATTTTTTTTAACATAACTCATTGGTTATCATTTTTATTATTTTCAAAGAAAATGGATGTAAGTTGGTATAGATTCATTTTAAGTTTTACATTTTACCCAGTGGACTCCATTGCTGCATTGGTTTAGTAACTACAAATAGTTTGATAAAAGCATTCATAAAAGCTTAATTATCTATATTTTGATGAAAGAGTTGATAAAAGGTGAAAAGACATAGTCCTTTGACTTCCTAGGATTAGATTAAAAAAAATTAATTGAATCTTGTGAGTGCAAAATCTAAATCTAATAATTGGATTATAAGTATCCGAGTTACAGGATATCTGTTTAAAAAAATGAGAGTCTTAAAATTGTTAAAAGAAGTAACAGGAAAGAGTGCCATACACAGGCAAAGAGCTGCTAAAAATCTTATATTAATGAGGCAAGTTAGGATAATGAAGCGATGCTTGGCATTAAAGTTTAATAATAATTTCATTCATTATTTAGAAGTTTTGTAAATGTCATCAAGTGCCCTTTTCTGTAAAGGGCCATTTAAGGCTGCTTGTAAGGAAAAACATAATATACATAGCTTAGAAAGAACGAAAAATTAATTAAATTCACTCGTAAATAATTTACAAAAGGAAAGGAAACCACTACAAGATTAAAGAATAGAAACATGGAGCTAAACCAAGAGTGTTAATAGAGCTTTGCAAAAGGAAAAGAAAAACATCTATTACTGAAATCAAATTCCGATTATTAAGATCAAATGCCGATTGCTGATAAGGAATAGACACATGGAACTAAACCAAGAGTGTTAATAGAGTTTCGCAAAAGGAAAAGAAAACCATCTATTACTGAAATCAAAATCCGATTATTAAGATCAAATGCCGATTAGTGAAATGAAAACCCTGAGTTATTGACGCCAAACGGAGTTTTGCAAAAGGAAATAAAAGCCCTCGATTATTGAAATCAAAAGGAAATGAAACCCTCCATTATTGAAATCAAATGCCCATCACTGAAATGAAAACCCTCCATTTACATGCCTTCCCTGTAAATGTCTTCCTGCTCGTATAGAAGAACGTTCTAACAGTAACATGAGTGTAATAATATCAAATGCGGATTAATGAAATGAAAACCCTCAATTATTGAAATCAAATGCCGATAACTAAAACGAAAACGCACGGAAAACAATTGGCATTGAAACAAAACTATTAGCACAGAACTGAAATTGCACGCTGATTGTGGTTACTTATAATGTTGATGGAAAGATTAGAAGAAGAAATATCAGCTGGCACAGTGAACAACTACACCATTGAAAACCTAGTCGCTAGGGTTTTTTTCCTAGCGACACATTTGCATCCWTGGAGCCGTCACATGCAATCCCTAGCAATGAGGTTCCTCATTGAGGTAGTGTAGTGCATGCTTATGACCCAAACTTGGCAATAAAAGTTTTCATATATATTAAATTTTYTTAATCACTTAAATTTGGTAATCAACTTAAAYTTGGTAATCAAAAGGTCAGATAGTAATTTCTTAATATAATTAAGTAAATAATATACCACAATCTTCAATTGCTACTGTAAAAAAATATACCACAATCTTCAATTGCTACTGTAAAAACGGAGGCACATCTGGGTTCGGGTTTCGTCGTTTACGAACACCCAACTCAAAAACAAAACAACTATTCCCAAAATATGAAAAGAGTCTTATTCGAATTTGGGGTTCAACATTTACAAACACCCAACCCAAAAATAAAACAAAAAGACAATTGTCGAACCGCGAAATACGAACAGACTTTGAGCCCACATTTCAGGTTCGGAGTTTTAAAAGACAAAAGAACTCCGTGCAGTCCAACAAATAACAGTTTGAGAAATGCTTAAGGCTAAGATATGAATCGAATGAGTTTACAAACTCAAAAAAAAATCAACGGAGAGAACACCTCCGAATACGAAAAAATCAAAATTTCCATTCAATATGTTTTTCAAGATATAGATTATAATCCATTTCAGGTATTTATATAAACAAAAATTGCTCCTTCGATCTCTTGAAAAATTTAATTAAAACAATGATGGTATATTGTGGCCTTCAAAGGTTAAGGCCGCCACCACTTGCGCTATTTAGGCCAAGCTAGTACAACTGTGCTTAATCCTTGAGTTTTGAAGGGTCAAGACAACCACTGTTGTGCCGTTATTCAGGTGGTGAAATGATTATAATCTGACGTACTCTCTCTTGATCATTTTAAAACAAAATAAAACAGAAACATGTAATGCAAAATTGTTGTTAACAATGCATTACAGCTTACAGACTCCAATAATATCTCTATGAATTTTAAACAATTCATTTCCCAAAGGATTTGTAAATATGTCTACTAATTGTTCTTCAAACCTGTACAACTGAACATAAATCTTTTTCCCATTTACCAACTCCCGAATGAAATGATACCTCGTATCAATCTGCTTACTCTGCTTGTAAAAAATGCGATTCTTTGACAGTGCAATGGCAGATTTATTATCACAGACAATATGAATTGCATCATTCTGCTCATGCAATAATTCATTCAAGATTCTTCTCATCCATACAACTTGACATGCAGTTGTTGTTGTTGCAACATACTCTGCCTCAACAGAAGATAAAATCACTATGGGTTGTTTCTTTGATGCCCATGCCACTACTTTGGATCCAAGAATGAACACATAATCAGATGTGCTCTTCCTATCTTCAATGGAACCTGCAAAATCACTATTCGTATATCCGATCAACTCAAAGTTCAAGTTTGATGTGTATTGGATACCAAAATCAGTTGTTCCAGCAATGTATTTCAAGATCCTCTTTTCTACTTGCCAATGAGTACTTTTCGGAGTCTCCATGAATCTGGAAATTAAACTTACAACAAACATAATATCAGGTCTGGTTGTTGTTAAATACATAAGGCTTCCAACCAACTTCTTATATAAAGTTGGATCAACATATGATCCCTCATCATATTTGCTAAGTTTAGTACTAGTTTCCATTGGTGTTGCAGATGGTTTACAATTCAACATTCTAAACCTTTTCAATACTTCATTTTTATATTTAGTTTGACAAATGAAAATGCCATCATTAGATTGATCCACTTCAATTCCAAGAAAATATTTCATCAATCCTAAATCAATCATCTCAAACTCTGTTTTCATAGCATTTTTAAAATCATCTACAGATAGATCTCCAGTAAAAATTAGGTCATCAACATACAAACAGACAATCAAAATTTTACCTTCCTGGTTTATCTTTGTATATAGAGTTGATTCACTTGGACTTCTGCTGAATCCAACACTAATCAAGTACTCATCAATACTGTTATACCAAACCCTGGATGCCTTCTTCAATCCATATAAAGATTTCCTTGACTCGTAAACTTTTCCTCTATGCTTAGCAATTTCATAACCTGGAGGTTGTCTTACATAAACCTCTTCTTCCAAACATCCATTCAAGAATGCCGACTTAATGTCCATCTGATGCATGATCCATTTATTCTGAGTTGCAATAGCTAAGACCATCCTCACAATGTCAATTCTTGCTACAGGAGCAAAGGTTTCATTGTAATCAATGTCGGGCCACTGACTAAACCCCCGAGCTACAAGTCTCTCCTTGTATCTTTCAACTTCACCTTCTGCATTCAGCTTAGTCTTATAAACCCACTTAACTTCAATATTGTTCTTACCTTCAGGTAAAACGACAAGATCCCAAGTGTTATTTCTTTCAATGGAATCAATCTCTTCATCCATTTCTTTTATCTAGACATCCTCTTTAGTAGCTTCATCAAAACTTACAGGATCACATTGCATTAATGCAAAATTTGAAACCCGATCTACTTCTTCATTCTAATCATATAATTCTCTTAAGCTTCTAGTCTTTTGATCTTTAAATCTATTTTTCAATGAAGCTAATGTAGGATTTGATTCACTAATTACCTATGAATCTGTTTGATGTCCACCAAGTCCAGATCGCTCACCACGCTCATGAGTTCTAGGTGTTCTAAATGGAGATGAGATAATATTTCATGCTTCACTTGTAGGACTTCTCGTTGTAGGTATATGTGCATGTGGAACCAACTATCCACCTCCTTTAGCCTGCTCATTTCTATCATCATCTTCATGGGGTAACACAACTCCCTCTGAAACAAATTTATCAATACTTTCATCCCACGCTTCCTCTTCCTTAAATTGAACATCTCTATTGATTACATACTTCTTGGTGATGGGATTGTAGAGTTTATATGCACTAGACTCTTCACTGTATCTAAAAAAAATACATCTCTCGCTTCTGTCATCCAACTTCCTCCTCATTTCTTTAGGTACATGCGCATATGCTACACATCCAAAAATTCTGAAATAAGAAACATTGCAAGGCTTATCGTCCCAGGCTTCTTGAGGTATGTGATTCCTCACGGTCTTGGTCGGACTTCTATTCAAGATATAAACAGAACAAACCGCCCCATCTCCCCAATATTCATTTGAAAGATGCTTCTCTTTCAACATGCTTCGAGGCATATTCATGATGGTCTGATTCTTCCTTTCTTCCACTCCATTCTAATATGAAGTATATCAAGCAGTAAACTGCCTTTTAATTCCATGAAAAACAAAAAATTCAATGAATTTATTTAGTTTATACTCACCTCCTCTTTCACTCCTCAGGCATTTAATGGTTCGACCACTCTCATTCTCAACCATACACTTAAACCTCTTCAAAAATTCAAAGGCTTCAGATTTCTGCTTCAACAAATACAACCAAATCTTCCTACTGAAATCATCATTAAAATTCATAAAATAAACACTACCAATCAAAGAAGGTGTTTGCATGAGTCCACACAAATCCGCATGGACAATTTCCAATGGATTTTTTGCTCTGTAGGAAACACCTGGAAATTTTTTATCTCTGTGATGTTTCCCAAGTATACAACTCTCACAAGAGCTTGCAAGTTGCTAAATACAAGGTAACCCCTTTACCATCTTCTTCTTCTGTAAGAGATCTAAGCCACCGAAATGTAAATGACCATATCTCAAATACCATAACAAAGATTCATCTAAACTTCCAACTTTATAAGCATTCAAAGAACCACTCAAATCATTTCTCATAACCAATGGAAACATTCTATTCTTGGGCATGTCTACTCTTGCAATCAACTGCTTGCTAGGTAATTTATCATAGATTGTACATACCTTGTTCTTGAAGAACACTCTGTACCTTTTCTCCATTATTTGTCCAACACTAATAAGATTGCATTTTAAACCAGGAACGAAATAAACATCGTCAATATTTCTTCTCTAATTATCCTTAGTATAAACTGGAACTACACCTTTGCCATTAACTATAACCTTGTAGTCATTTCCCATTTTTACTTCAAACTGAATACTAGTATCAATAGAAGAAAATAAATCCTTATTGCCAATCATGTGGTTACTGCAAACACTATCCAAAAACCAAATATTATTAGCACTTTCCTAAGTGACATTACAAGTCAAGAACATGGGATTTTGATCATCTTGAAAATCATTTGTAATATGTGCAAAGTGCTTTCTAGCATCTGCCTACTTCTTCCAACATTTATTAGCAAAAAGCCCAAACTTCTTGCAATAATAACATTGTACATTAGATTTATCATACCTCTGATATTCTTGCTACCAGGGTTTGTTGCTGCTCCCTCTCAAATTAGGAGGATTCTACCGGGACTTCTCTTCAGACTCTCATTCAATTATGTTGTCCCTTTGACCAGAAAATCGACCTCCTCTTCCACGATCTTAAGACCTTACTCTGCCTCTGCCTATGATAACATGCAGTTGGGATTTGAAAGCATGCTCCTTTTATCCTTCTTCATATCTAGATATCCTAAATTCATGAGCAATAAGTGAACCAATTAATTCATCAATCTACATTTGACTTAAATCTTTAAATTCCTATGGGTACAACTACAGGTTCAAACTTCTTGGATAAACTTCTCGAAGCTTTTTCAACTATTTTTTCAAATGTCATCTTATTCTTTTCAACATTCTCTGCTGTAAACTTGGGAAATGTATGTACCATAAAATGCAGTTTTATCAATGCACCAATAGAAACTCAATGTAATGTTATCCAAATGAACTAAAATAAACTTTGTATCAAGTTCAAGAAATTTTAATTTTACATTACAAAGATTCAAAGATTGGATGCAGAATATATGTTTTATTATTTTATATCTTTTAAGCTAATACTGTCTTATTTATAATAAAATTCAACTCTGCATTAATAGTTTTTACTTAAATTCACTGTATCAAGTTCAAGAAATTTTAATTTTAGATTACAAAGATTGGAGGAATATATTTTTTATTATTTTATATCTTTTAACCCAATACTTTCTCTTATTTATAATTAAATTTAACTCTACATTAATGTTTTTTTCTTAAATTCTAAATTTAAAATATAGAAATTAGTATATACAGATAAAAGTAGACACACAAAGGTACCTTTCTAATATCATCATTTGTTAAATTTTCAACTGAATTTGCTCCAGATGTAAAGAAACCCATCCCAAGAGCGCTA